>JAHSPS010062127.1:0-19458 GCA_033628365.1 Calidris temminckii | reverse complement strand
CCTGGGACCTTCCCCTGCGCCGGCTGGTGACGTGATCGTCATCCTGGGAGCTTGATACGGTTTTGTATATACTGTATACATTTTTATTTTATTTATTTATCATGGAGAAGTGCTGAATAGCTCCTTATCTGCTGCAAGGCATAGTCGGTGTGGCTGCTCAGTTCCTCTTGGTGTGCCAGGCTTTTGTTCCAGGTACTGGCAGCCAGGAAATAAATGACAAAATTTTGTATTTTGGGGCTGAAAATCCCCATCTGTGAATGGAGCTCAGGGTTTCCCAGCTGATGCCTGGGAAGCAGCTGCTGTCTGGCAGGATGGGGGAAGGTGTGTGGGCCCCCAGGAGGAGTGGGCGTTGCGTTTGGGGTTTCTGCATGTTGTGGAATGAGAGGGGTAAGTGCAGAGCACCGGGCTCACCCAGCATCATTAGCGTGCTCTCTGGCGTAGCACCGTCAAATATATAAATCCCACATAGGTATCAAACCTGGCTTGGAAAGTAAAGCCAGCTTTGCATCTGGCAGCCATTTCTCAGCTATTTGCTGCCAAGAAATTTCCACAGTGCTCCCTTTGCTTTGCAAATGTGCAGGAGGGGAGGGATGCGAGGGTGGTCGCAGCATCCCCCTGGCTGGGGGGAAAAATGGTGATGCTGTCACCAAAATCGGTAATAAACTCCTTAATACCAATGTAGTCTTAAGAACCACGCATCCTTTTATTCGGCGCCAGGGACATGGGGGGGTCTCTCCACCCAACATGTCCACCAAATGCAAGATTCACAGAGCCTTATATCCACACAGAATATGCATAGTCATTACATTTCCCAGAACTCATTATAATATTCACATCACCCTGGCACATGCGCATTAACCCCTTTAGGGGCTTCATGGAAGGTCTTGGGTGGTCTCTAGTGGTGTTCGGTGGCACTCAGGAGTGAAGCCTCAGTGAATTCTTGGTGGTTCTTTCTGTATGAGGCTTTGACTTGGAGTGTCCTTCTGTTTGATCAGTAGGGCTGGTTTGCACTAACTCTTTGAGTGGATTGGGGGGAAGGTAAATGTAGAAGCTTTTGCAACACCTCCATTTATTTTGCAGGATTGTAAACAGGTTCTTTCTGATGGTATTCTTCATTGTTTGCTTCTGCTTGTATTTGCAAAAGGTGCCCTTAATCCTTTTAGCTACACATTTACATATCAGCTGGACTCTCAGTTCCTGACTGTAACAATGCCAGGAGAGCTGAGTAGACATGGTTTGTTGTGCTTCAGTGGCACATTAAAGAAAAGGACCTCGCCACAGGGCTGGCTTTGGCTGGTTTGTTCCTCTCCTGCCACAGCATGGTGCTTTTTGAAGGAGGATCCTGGAGGAGGGGGCTCAATGGAAGAAAATTCAGGGGTAGGAGCAGTCCCAAGCCCCCAAAGCAAGGAGACAGAGCATTGCATGGGGTGCTCACTCCTGCCTGACCCCTTGTAATGCAAACATGGCTATTTGCTGAATAATTCCTAGTTCTTGCTGAGCCCAAAATTATTGGTAGTGCCAGGGATTTTGCTTGGCTTTCCTTTCGGAANGGAGGAGAGGGAAGGAGGCTGTGAGAGACAAAACAGTGTTGAAATGTGATTGGGAAGCTGCTAGAAGATGATCTGAAATCAGTCTTGTGAATGAACCATGCACAGTTGGGTTAGCCTTTGCCAGTAATTGAGTTGGACTCCACCAAGTTCACACCAGCTGTAGACTAACCAAAGCATCGCAGATGCTCAGTCAAGACGCAGGCAGATGGTTCAGCAGAGGGCCAAGGATCATGAGACGACGGGTTCACTCCTGACTATTTTTGTGGCCAAAGGGAGGTACAGGTACTTACTTGATTCAAACCAAGCAAATCGTCAAAGCCCAGCGCATTACCACCCCACAGGGATGCAGTGGCTGCTGCAGTTGACTCCATGAGTGGGTCTCCATTTCCTCAGTGACCCTTGTCACCTTCTGCTTTCTGCTTTGTTTCTATACTTTATACATAGAATCATATGGGGTGGGAAGGGACATCTAGAGATCATCTAGTCCAACCCCCCCGCCAAAGCGGGTCCACCAAGAGCAGGTTGCACAGGAACTTGTCCAGGCGGGTTTTGAATGTCTCCAGAGAAGGAGACTCCACCGCCTCTCTGGGCAGCCTGTTCCAGTGCTCTACCACTCTCACAGTAAAGAAGTTCCTCCTCGTGTTTAGGTGGAACTTCTTATACTCAAGTCGGTGCCCATTTCCTCTTGGCCCGTCACTGGGCACCATTGAGAAAAGACTGGCCCCATCCTCTTGACACCATTAAGTATTTCCAAGCATTGATCAGATCCCCCCTCAGTCTTCTCTTCTCCAGACTAAAAAGACCCAAGTCCCTCAGCCTCTCCTCATAAGAGAGATGCTCCAGGCCCCTAATCATCTTTGTGGCCCTCTGCTGTACCCTCTCCAGCAGTTCCCTGTCCTCCTTAAACTGGGGAGCCCAGAACTGGACACAGTACTCCAGATGGGGCCTCACCAGGGCAGGATAACCTCCCTCGACCTGCTGGCCACACTCTTCCTGATGCCCCCCAGGATGCCATCGGCCTTCTTGGCCACAAGGGCCCATTGCTGGCTCATGGTCATCCTATTGTCCACCAGGACTCCCAGGTCTTTTTCCTCAGAGCTGCTCTCCAG
This sequence comes from Calidris temminckii, assembly GCA_033628365.1. Taxonomy (NCBI): domain Eukaryota; kingdom Metazoa; phylum Chordata; class Aves; order Charadriiformes; family Scolopacidae; genus Calidris; species Calidris temminckii. The sequence goes on along the minus strand of JAHSPS010062127.1, from coordinate 16,799 downwards.
CAGGTCAGCCCCCAACCTGTACTAGTGCAGGGGGTTATTCCTCCCCAGGTGCAGCACCCTGCACTTGCTCTTGTTGAATTTCATTAGGTTTCTCCCTGCCCATCTCTCCAGCCTGTCCAGGTCTCGCTGGATGGCGGCACAGCCTCTGGGGTGTCAGCCACCCCTCCCAGTTTTGTATCATCAGCAAACTTGCTGAGGGTGTATTCCATCCCTTCGTCCAGGTCATTGATGAATATATTGAAGGGGACTGGGCCTAGTACTGACCCCTGGGGAACACCGCTTGTTATGGACTTCCAGCTGGATTCTGTGCCCCTAATCACAACTCTCTGAGCTCTGTCTTTCAGACAGTTTTCAATCCACCTCACTGTCCATTCTTCTCATCCACACTTCCTAAGCTTAGCTATGAGGATGCTGTGGGAGATGGTGTCAAAAGCCTTGCTGAAGTCAAGGTAGACAACATCCACCGCCCTCCCCTCATCTATCCATCCAGTCATGCCATCGTAGAAGGCTATCAGGTTAGTCTGACATGATTTCCCCTTGGTGAATCCGTGTTGACTGCTTCTGATAGCTTTCTTTTCCTCCATGTGCTTTGAGACGATGCCCAGAACGAGCCGTTCCATCACCTTTCCAGAGACGGAGGTGAGGCTGACCGGCCTGGAGTTTCCCGGGTCCTCCTTCTTGCCCTTCTTGAAGACTGGAATAACATTGGCTTTCCTCCAGTCCTCAGGCACCTCGCCTGTTCTCCAGGACCTTTCAAAGATGATGGAGAGTGGCCCAGCAATGACTTCTGCCAGTTCCCTCAGCACTCGCGCGTTCATCCCATCAGGACCCATGTGGATATCCAGCCTTCTTAACTGCTCTCTAACTTGGTCTTCCTCCACCAAGGGAAAGTCTTCCTTTGTCCAGACTTTCTCTGATTCTTCCAAATTCTGTGGCTCCTGAGGGCTGGCCTGAGCAGTAAAGACTGAAGCAAAGAAGGCATTCAGCAACTCCACTTCTCTGCATCCTCTGTCACCATGGCACCTGTCTCGTTCAACAGCGGGCCCACATTTTCTCTAGTTTTCCTTTTGCCTCCAATATAATTGAAAAAACCCTTCTTGTTGACCTTGACATCCCTTGCCAATTTTAATTCCAAGGAGGCCTTGGCTTTCCTCATTTCATCCCTGCATACTCTAACCACATTCTTGTAATCTTCACAAGTGGTCAGTCCCTGTTTCCACTCAGTGTAAACTTCATTCTTCCGCTTGAGTTTTTTCAGAAGCTCCCTGCTCAGCCACGCAGGTCTCCTGCTTCCCTTGCCCGATTTCTTGCTCTTAGGAATGCACCAATCCTGAACTTGAAGAAAGCAATGTTTTAATATCAACCAGCTTTCTTGAGCTCTTCTACCTTCCAGAGCCCTATCCTATGCGATTGCTCCAAGCAGTTTCCAAATCCAAGGTTTCAGTCCTACTTGTTGTTTTGCGCATACTGCCCACAATCCTGAACTCTGTCTTTCCATGGTCACTGCAACCAAGGTTGCCCCCAACCTTTATGTCCTCCACCAGTCCCTCTTTGTTTGTCAGCACTAGGTCCAGTAGTGCTTCTCTCCTCGTTGATTCCTCCATCAGCTGAGTTAAGAAGTTATCATCAATACACTGGAGGAACCTCCTGGACCGTAGATGCCTGGCTGTGTATTAGCCTTTCCAGCAGATATCAGGGTGGTTGAAGTCCCCCACAAGGCTACTTTGAGCTGATTGCAAAAGGCCTCATCAACTTCCCCATCCTGATCAGGTGGCCTGTAATAAACACCCACAGCAGTGTCCCTCATACTGGCCTGCCCCTTCATCCTCACCCACAAGCTCTCAACTCTCTCTTCGTCTGACCCCAGGGAGGGCTTGGGGACATCTCCTCACTCTCTATCCATTCCTTAACATAGAGGGCAACACCTGCGCCCATCCTTCCTCACCTGTCCCTTCTCAACAGCTTGTAGCCCTCAATAGCCACACTCCAGTCATGGGATTCATCCCACCAGGTTTCAGTAATGGCCACTATATCATATCTTTCCAGGAGCACAGTAGCTTCCAACTCCTCCTATTTGTTGCTCATGCTGTGTGCATTCGTGTAGAGGCACTTCAGCTTGGCTGTTGGCTCCGCTGCCTTCTTGTGGAATTCATCCCAAATGTTGGACTAAACAGATATATCTATGCTTACTCTCTCACCAGTCTCTGCAGCCACATGAGAATGTCACTCTGAAACTGAGGATCTTCGAGAACTCTGCGAGTGAAACCAAAAAGGACGCTGATACATTCCTTCAAGTTGCCCAAGTCTGAAGAAAGATTTTCTGACTACTTCGAAACTGTAATTTAAAAACAAAATTAAGAAGGTTTGATGAGCAGCTCTCAGTAGTAGCATAAGCAGTGGTTTTGGGGCTATAGAGAAAACTTGCACTCTATATCTATAGATACGAAGATACTTCAACACAGCTGCTTGCTAAATCTGACAGAAAAGAACACGTAGAGTACTTTATTTAATCTTATAATTAAGCACTGGATGCTAATTACAAGAATAATTCTATGGTTTCTCTCATAAAAGGCCCTCCCTCAACATAAGCTTCCTAAGAACCACTATTTACTATGCATATAAACCACGTGGGAGGCAAAGGGAGGAGGACTAGGAAGGATAAATATCTGGGGCAGGAAGGGTAGGAATACTTTAGCTAAAAGATTATATTGGCACAAACCCAAATAAGTAATACACCTAGGAGGAAAACCAAAAAGATTTCTAGGTATTAGAGCTGCAAGATTTCAAATAGTCTTCCAAGAGGAAGTAAAGCAGGAAAAATATCCAGCTGGTTTTAGAATTGTGCATAATCAATTTGGAAAAGGGACCCTATTATATGTTGCCTTTGATAACAAAAGATTGGAGTCCAGGTGTCCCATCCCACCCGGTGTTCCTTTACAGTAATCAGTGGCAGTATGCAGCTTAGACACAAGAAGGTACTCCTGCATTCAGCTTCCACTCTCCAGTTGAATAAGTTAGGAGAATTGGAGTTTTTCCTGTGAGAGAAAAGTTTCACTGATCCCTGCATAATGTCAGCAAGTTTTAGTATCAGAGGAGAAACACTCCAGTATACAAATTCCACCACAAGACTCTAAAACTGCAAGTGAACAAGGTGCTGGGCCTCCTAAACAGCATGGGGAGCAGTCCAGACCAGCAACACACCTTGTTCTTGCTGCTGAAGAGCCACATATCTCTGCAGGGATGAGCTGCTGAGCAGCCTGTAGACATATGACTCCACTTGCAACCAGGACAACACTGAAGCATATGAGTGCAGTGCCAGTGTCTGATGCACATGCTCTGCTTTGACTTCGAACAGATTTTTCAGTTCCCCCAGCACACTTTGATTCAGCTCTATTGTCTGGTAGTGATGGTTACCTGTCACTTTGCACTGATCTGCACAGACACGCTGAAAAGAAAGCAATTACTTTGTTTAAACAATTTCATCATTTTGTTGGGTCAAGCATGCTTACAGGAATTAGCTTTGACATAACCCTCCCCTCAACAGATTTCAAAGCTTTCATAAAAGACAAGCATTTCGGAACATCCTACATACATTTTAGAGCTGTTGATCACTGAAGATTCATATCCCCAACTTCTGAAAAAATTACTCTATAAACGCTCACTAACTCAGATTTAGAAATAGACATGAAGTGACTTGTCTGTATCACTGAGATGTGAACAAAATCAGGTCTCTCTACTCCCAGTGTGTGCAACTGCTTCTCACTTTCTAGATTTCCATAAATATTTGGATCTGCTGTTTTAAAGTTAAAATATATATGGAAATAAGATATTTTTCTAAGCTCCCAGAAGTGAATATTTATAGCAATTCCCCATTGTATATTTAAAATTTTCACAAGTGAACTGTACTCTAACTTTTTCCCAAACTGGAATTAAAAGCTGAGGCCAGTCTTCCTCTGTCCTATCTCTAATTCTTCAGCCCAAGAAAACCACAATACAGAACATTTCCATTATTCTTTTATGCAATCAGGAAACATGCTTCAGAGTCAGCATTTTGGAACTTTAGCTTGAAAATATCCCTGTGTTTCCTAAGTTAGTAGAATAAGAATTTTAAATTGGTATAAAGACAACAATTATTCTTGACATACAATAAATACATAGTGAATTGGAATGGAATAAAGCAAGCAGCAAGCTTAGCCAACTGCATGATGCCCAGTGGTAAAATTACTTTCAGTGTAGAAAGCGATCAATGCAAAACTGAGAGTCCAGTGAGGTTCATCGTTATTCCCCAACAAAAGATTCAAATATGTTCAGTGGATGTCTCTCGATGTCTTAACTCTGAAGAACTGCACAGGAGAGGCACTGCACTCACAGAAACAACAGTAAAAACCACCACATACATAGGTATTCAGCACCCTTAGACAATTTTGATGATACAAACATCATCAGAACGCCAGAACAATTTCATTCACTCCCACTGTAACATCCAGATCCAAAACAAAGCTACACAGAATGAGTTTGGGGGAAAATTTTTCTGATGCATGCACCAAAGAGCTCTCCAGACCCTTCTGGTTTGCAGACTGAAATGTTACAGAGTACCATGACCACCCCGGAAATAGCCAAAACCGCAGCTACACTTATGGAGCAACAGTTACTGAAAGTAACTCTGAAGTCCTCTTCCACCATGTATCACCTGCATCTATGTGGAGTATTGTGATATAAACTTCACCTGACACCACAGGCAGAACTGGCTGTACACAGCTCATTCTGACTGACTACAGACATGAGTGACTCCAAAAGAGATCACTAACAGAGATCCCACTACCCTAAGCTTGTCAGAGTTTAAAAATCAAACAACAAACTTTCTTAAATCTCAACAGGATGATATTCTGAAGTACCGGGAGTCAGTGGAGAGACAGAAAACAAAGGCAACCATGCTTTTTATAACAAAACAGGTTAAATACAATAAACTTGACAGCAAGTAAAATTAACGTCTGGAATCACATCCAAATAGTTTGAGTTCAAAAGCAGCTTCAACAACAGCTACTGCACAGTTTTCTGTTCTTTAAAAGTCCATAATCTCCCCTTAACATTTTGGCAGCCTGTCATCATAGCCTGCAGCTCTGCCTCAGCCAGCAACAGCTGCTTCTTGCAGCACATGTAGTTCAGGAGCAGTTCATAAAATTCATGTCTGTCCTGATGAGCAACACTTTCTATTTCCTCCGCATAGGAGTCAACATTCTTCAACCATGAGCATGGTTCAAAAATTTTCAGCTGTTCTCTGGTAAATGGCGCCAGTTCTGGTTCAGTTGGGAGCTCTGGATACAGCCTTTCATTGTGCAACAGTGGCTTAACTGCTATTATGGTTGGTCTCTCATAAGACAATTCAGCCGACAAGTCTGGATAAACCGGTTTCAATCCCAGATGCTTAACACGTGTTTTGGATTTCTCACAGAGCTGTGAGATACTAAGAGGAAGCTTCTCTGAAGAATGGACAAGAAGATTTTTAACATCCTGTACATTTTCAGTTAATTTGTCCTGTACAAAGCCCACTACTGTCTGAGCGCCAGCAGCACTGGAATGAAAGGTATTACTCAATAAATCAGAGTTTCCTGATCCACTAGCAACTGCCTCCACAGGGCTGTCAGGTTTGTCTGTCTTGCTTTTTCCACTCTTCTCAACATCCACCCCTCCCCCATTCCTCATGGGAAGGATTGGCTTTGAACTCTTCTGTATCTGTGGGAGGCTCTGGAGTTACTGTTGAAGACCCTTCAATTTGCTGAAGATAAATTACTTTGGGGGATGTCGCACACATCATTTATAGTTTTTCCTTCCTCCACTTCATCATTGAGTCAAATTTCTGTAAATTCTCCAGGATGTTCCACTTGCACTTTACTGGCTCGAGAAGACACTTCTGCCACAGGAGAGAGGAAGACATCATCAGACTCTTGTATCTGGGACTCCTCACTACCTTTTTTCTTTTTTTTTCCTAGAAAAAAAATTAACAGAGTGTCACTACCAAGTGACTCTCTCTCCCTTGCATCCCAAGTCCCACCATCACCAAACCCAGCATTTGTCAACATCACAACTCCGAAAGCCCCTCTTAACACATTAATTTTCACAATATTAAAGGTAAAAAATGCACCAAACAGATCCTTTTTCTTTAGTTGCCCTTTGAAGACTATCAGCATCTATTTTCTTGGTCATTTCTTGAACGATGCTTCAACATTTTATGTAAAAAGCTATAAACATCCCAGGACAGAGTCTTTCATTAACATATAAAATAATCAAAACAACAAGACCCTAAACTCTAAAAAGAGTCCCTAGATTTTTCCAAATTACAAAAAGTTATGTTGAAATTCACCTTAAGTTTTACAGAAATATTTTAATGAACAGAAAATTATTTTCAAAAAAGTACTTTCAGAACAAAGAAAGTCTGGAGTGCATCCCCTAATTACATTCTAAAACAATCACAAAATCTGTACAAATACTGAAATACCTATTGAAAATAGGTATTACACACTAGATATATAGAAAAAAAACTTAATAGTGACCTTAAGATTATCCACTTTTAAATTAACATCAGTCTGGAGGTAAACAGTTGTCATAAACCTAGTCTAAGGTATAGATTTACCTCCTTCCCAAAGCACAGTATGGGAAATAATATTGCACAGAAAGATTTTGTAAATTTGTAAATCATTTGCCAATTTGTAAAACAAAAAATTGGCAAAGTGTCTTGCCAGTTTGTAAATTGTTTGTGTATATCAGTTTATTAGGAGTGAAACTGAGAAGAGTTAGGTTATAGCACTCCAGTTTTGGATGACCCATATAACGTAACAAAGAACACAGCTGAAATTAGGAAAAGCCCTCAATACTCCTCCATGACTGGGGAAAAGATGATAGTTTTAGAAACCTGCTGACAGTATCACATATACTTTCACTAAACATCTGACATGACTTTGCCTTATGAGAGGGTGTGTGAGCCAATGCAGGCAGGGTGCAGGAACAACCATGGATAAAAGGAACAGAACAAGTTTAATCTTGATACCTCACAAATCAAAGAGTCTCTGAAGCAACACCCGGGTATAGGCAGACAAGCAGGGGATGCAGGTACCACGAGTGAGCCAGAGTCCTTGTTAGCCAGAGTGTGCAAGAGCGAGAGAGGCAGACTCTCTGCTTTAGCTGGTATTTCAAGGGTTCGAGCAGGCATAGTTCTTTCCCCTGTGCTTTGATCTTCTTCAGCAACAGGGCAGGAATCTCAAGCGTCAAGATAAGATGTCCCTGAGTCCATCACAGACTTACGTTATCTAAGTGCAGATGTTCTACTCACAAGCTTATAAGACTAAACAACAATTTGTATGATATATGTGTTTCCCAGCACCCCAGGTGCAAGTCACTTAAGCGTATTTACAATCCTCCTCGCCAATCTTCCGTTACTTTCCCACAGAGGGAATACATGAAAAAAGCTCAAATCACGGTCCTTAGACAGCCTTGATCTCAAGTCTAATTTTACTTCAAGCATATGCTCACAGCTCCTTTACAAAGTGGCGATACACTGGCTTTGCTTTCAGACTGTGTTTTCCACTATATTAAAACCTGTAAACAGTTCTGTTCACACAAAAAACTTATGACACACTCCAAGGCTAGCTAAAACTACAGGTGAGAGATGAAAACTAGATCAGCACAATTCTTTAAACTAGGACTTATAGTTATAATAAACATCTCCTGCCAATTAACTCAAAGTCAGTAATTTCCACAGGATACTATATCACTACATTATGATTCACATACTTTACAAACACATGCTGGTCATTTCCCCTCTACAATCTCAAAGTTTCCTCTTGCAGTCCTCACACAGAAGAAACTCCCTTTATCTTTCAGTAGCATCCTGTATTCTTCCCAAACACTACCGTTAAATAAAGGAGTTGTGTTTAAAATTTATGAAGTGTCTTTCAGTTCTCACTTTCCGAGGCAAAAACTGTCATAATCGGGGATTTCATCTGAGAAGAGATGAGAGAAATTAGGTTCTGAATTAACATGTAAGCAAAACCCGCTGTTCTCTCTTCTGAGGGTTTAGCCTTTAAGTCATAGATAATGCCTGCTCGATAGCCTTGTCCCCAGCCTAAGCATTCTCCTCTCCTAGCACGTCAGTGAATGACACCTCAAGCTCTAAGGACACTAATTATTTTTCAGGAAACATCTCTGGTGTAATTTGAGTGCTACCCACTGAAATGCATGCAGACACACAAGTTCATCTTCACCAGTTCCAGGTTCACTGGTTTTGCCACCTCATTGTGTTTGAATCAGTCTGGTGTTACTGGTGCTGGACAAGCTTCACTTAGGGGCTACTATTTTCAGAAAGCCCTAGGCTCCATTCCACTACTTGCAGCCGAGACAGCCTTTTTTCCAGCTCACAGGAATTTCAGCTTTTCAAAGGATTATAGCTGTTTCTGATGCATGGAAATGGAAAAGTCCTTAATATCACGGGGCCCCAAACTGCATCCTCAAACACCCCTGCGTATTAACAGAACTGAGCATAATAATAGCAACAAAAATATCAGGAATGGGTCATATGTAACACTGAAGGATTCTGGATTCTCACACATGACATAGCCAGTGAATTGTTTCACAGTGAATTACACCTGGAAAGGATAGCCAAAGACAGTGGCTCATTTCATCCCTGCATACTCTAACCACATTCTTGTAATCTTCCCAAGTGGTCAGTCCCTATTTCCACTCAGTGTAAACTTCATTCTTTGGTGGAACTCCCTAATGAGGCTCTAGCCCTTGCAGCAGCTGACTATTATTAACAGCTGCGGGTTTAAAATAGTTCTGGAAGTTGAATCATGAGCTACAGTTTGGCGTAGCTCCTTTCATGAGTTTGCTGGGGTGGCGTTTCACGGTATGGCTGCTTGTTTTCAACAAGATGAGCTTGAGATTTTCTTAGCATTAGTTTTTCCGTACCCCAAGTGGGTTGTCTGTTAGCCTGGGGCAATGCTTCCTTCAGCTAGCTGCTTCAGGATTTAATGTGTTGAAACATGCCTGAATTCATCTGGCTGAGGGGGACATGTGACTCTGCTCATTTGAATAACTTCTTTTGATAGGAGCTTTCTTAAACTGGAGGGTTGGCCCCAGTAGGACTGATTCTGAATGTTTCCTTACATAGGTAAGTACTGTTTTGGAGGCTGCTTCAAAAGTGCTGCTGCTTTTGTGTTTCTGCAAAGGGATGCATGATGTGGGGTCAATTTGCTGTAAGCTACAATAGCTGACTTGAGCAACAGAGTCTTTTTAAGAACATATATTATTTTTTAATTTTTTTTTTCTTTGCAGAGATAAACAATTTGGGGTAAGGTCATATCCAGCTGGGAAAACCCTTCTTGAGGAAGCAAAGAAAATGGAGGACTTCAGGGAAAAGAAAAAGCTGCATTTGAAAAAGGTCAGGTGTCATGAGAGCCCACATCTTCGCTGCAGGGTGTTGATCCTGTCCTGGTGATGGGCTGTTCTTGGCTGGTGTCTCCTACCATGCCCCAGCCCCCTCTGTGCCCCCGTTGCCTGCTGCTGCCGGGAAGTCCTGAGCTCCTTCCTACATGTTGCAACCGTGTTGGAAAACTGTGTGGCAATCTCCAGCTTCCTTCTTCTCACTGCCATGTCTTCTTCTTTGGGTGCATTTTGGGGCCAGCTATAGCAGAGGCTCAGCTCCAGGGACGCCAGCCTCAACCAGGGATGTTTTTAAAGCGTGTATATAGTGCTGTATGATCTCCATAGGGTCTGCTAAAGTTTTTTTAACAACTTCTGGCTTGAGATTTCTTTGTATCAAGGAAAGCTGCTAGAACCAGGGGCTAGTTTGGACCTAGCAGAGGGGAGTGGGCTTCCCAATTTTGTCAGACCCTATGGAGATGATACAGTACTATATATTGCTAGATTTCATTTGTAGAGCTGCTTTGTATATACAAGTGGAGGCTTAGAAGCATAAAAGATGGGTTTTGTGAAAATGCTTTGGGTTAACTGCCTTGTTCATGCTGAATCAAAACAAAACCAATGACACACTCCTGGGATTGCTTTTCCCTTCAATTTTTACTTGCCTTGAGTTCACAGCTGCAGTTGATACTTGGATCTAACCCTTGTTTTACAGCACTGCTATACATGGTCTCATGTTTTGAGCATTTCAAAGCCAAACCTATACATATGAGATAGTGTGGGATGATAGTCTTACTCTATACTAAAAACACTGCTAAGCACCAATATTGCTCTACAGCTTCACTGCAGAGGCAACTCCAGCTGTCTCACTGTGCAAAGCTATTTGAGAATGCTGTACACCATAAGAATAAAAAACTTTTTACAGCACAAGACCTATCACACCCTTCACCTGGCTGCCAATTACTCTGTATTCTTACATCGCTTTGGAAAAGCGCAGACACTCAGAAGTCTTTTGAGAAAAACATCCTCCAATCTGTTTTCAGCAGAATAGGACAAACAAACATGGATATAATCATGGCCCAAGGCAACCACCCTTTCCACTGCTTTAAAAAACAAACAAAAACCAGGAGTAACCCTGAAGGCGAGCCAAAACCCTTGACCAAACTCCCACAGTGTGTAATAACACCCCCCCACACACCCCCATTGCACTAAACCCACCTCACTGCTGCAACTGCAGGGAGGGAGTCAGTACTCCCAAAGAAACATGTTGTTTCTCATGAACAAACAGCTCAAAAGGTTTTAATCTGAAAGCCAAGGCAGTACTGGTTCCGCTGCTGTAGATCATCCCAGCATCCCTGCTTCCCATGTGAGAGGATTCACTGCATTCATCACTTCCTTGGGGACTGTAGATGTTCACACATCTTTGTTTTTCTGGAATAAGAAAACTTGCACCTCCAATGCTGCTGCTTCTGGCATTTGCACATGAATATGATTATCTTCAAATACAATTTGAGCATTAAGTTTATTTAACAAATCTCTTCCCAATAATGGCATAGGGCAATTGGGTACATACAGGAACTTATGCATAAAAACTTGGGATCCCTATCCACATTTCATAGGTTGAAAGAAAGGCCTAATTTCTCTATTCCCTGTGGCACCAACAATAAACATATTTTGACTGCTTAATTTTCCTTTACAAGAATTCAAAACAGAGCATGCTGCTCCTGTATCCACTAAAAATTCTACCTTTTCATTCCCCAACTTCAGGGTAATCAGAGGTTCTCTTGGGGGCACTTCCGAGTTTTTCCCTGGTCCCCATCACTGAGAATCCTGGTCCAGAATAAGGAACTGTTACCCTGGGATTTTTTGCGCTTCAGGGAAATCATTCCTGACATCTGTTCTGGGGACATTCTCTCTTCCAGTGTCCTTTTGGTCTACACAATGCACACTGATCCCTTTCCAGAGTGGGGCAAAGATTCCCATCTCTTTCCCCTATATTCTGATCCCTTCTATTCTCATTCCATTTCCTTCCACTCTGATTCCCTTCTGCAATAGCTGCTGCTAGCAATCGGGCATTCCTCGCTTGCTCTCTACCCTGTCTGTGTTTCTCCTTTTCTTCCCTATTGTTATACACTTTCCAAGCAGTCTCTAACAATTTATTGCTTCCCCTTCTAATCTCTGTAACTTCTTTCTTATGTCTGGACTGGCTCTATAAGTTCCTGACATTTCCTTCCAAGCTTTTAAATCTGCTACAGAAAATGGTACTTTCACCCGCACAGGTTCCCCTGAAGGTCCTACTGCTTGTCTCAAAGGAGCCTGGAGAATGGCTCCCACCCTCGCCTAGTACAACCAGCCACAGGACTATAATGCTGCCGGTCCTCTGTCCCTTCCTCAACTTCTCTCCTTCTTTCCTCTCTTGGTGGTGCCACCAGCAACTGACTATCTTCCCCTTTATGCTTATTACACCTTCTGTCAATACTACAAGGCGAACAACATCGCTTCAACAATCTTGATTTCCCGTACTCCTGTTCTAATGCCAGCACAGTAGTACCTGTTACCATTAAATCACAATCTTTTCTGAAGTTACAGCCATTTCTCAAGGTGAAAAATAAATCAACACAGGAAACTTCATCACATTTACTTTCCCTTCTACAAAACAACATTAATTGTAATATAGTATTATATTTTTGTGGCGGTGTCCTCTCCCCCTTTCCCCCTCCCAGCTCCTGCTCGAGCCATAACCATCAGTGGGAGCTGTGATGAGTTGCATCTGGACTTTGGGGGATGGCTGGCAATACAGCCAAAACACTGTCTGGAGTGGGGACCTAGATATTTTGTTCCCATGTGAGTGGGCTTCCCAATTTTGTCAGACCCTATGGAGATGATACAGTACTATATATTGCTAGATTTCATTTGTAGAGCTGCTTTGTATATACAAGTGGAGGCTTAGAAGCATAAAAGATGGGTTTTGTGAAAATGCTTTGGGTGGACTTAAACTATCTTAATCTGGTCCATTCTTCTTCCTTTCCTAAGCTACATAGTCCATCCTGGAGCTTTAATGGTCAGTGACATGCTGACTCTGGGTCTGTTGTCTTCACAGATACACCTGATAATGGAGGTGATTCACAAAAACAGGAATTTGCAGTACAAGAAGACCATGGAGGTAAAGAAAACGTGCTGCTTTTTTGTGCTGTATGGGTTAATGCTGCTAATACACTGCATGGTGCTGGGGCAGACTTAAATGCAAGGGTCTTCCTCCTCTGCTGCAACTCTCATGTTGTGTCTGCATGAGGGGTATGCAGGGTGTGCTCAGAAAAACTGAAGAATATGCCAGACACATGGCTGGGGGTAGCCTTGCAGGGTTGGATGTCATGGACTTGATTGCCATGAGCTTTTCATCCCAAATGAAGTTATTTCCCCTATTTTTCGGTTATCTCAGTCCTGCAGCTTCAATTAAATCTCCTTTTCTTTTGGCTATCTCATTCCAGCAATTTCAATTATCTTCCCTGTTTGTGGAGACACTCCTATCCGTATTTTATCACCTGTTTGTGAAGACACTCTTATCCCTATCTTATCAATCCCTCCTTTTTTATTTTACTATTTGTCTTCACAAAGTTTAGTCACCATTAATTGGATCTTTTCTTCTTGACTTATTTTTGGTTTTGAAACTATTTCCAGAGACATCATCTTTTGCCCCCTTGTAGCTAATTTTGTGTCAGTGGGCACAGCTACTACTTGCATCCTTCTGACTACATGCTGAATGAGCTGCATAAAACAAGGTATCATACATGGTACAAAAATCAGAGCCGCTACCGCACAAAGAGAGAAAAACAATATGCGTTTTATCCATGGTCCACCAAGCAACCACGAGAACATATCTAATTCCCAGCCTTTGCAGGTTTGAATTGGCACATGAGCTAGTTTTCTCATTCCTTTTGTTCTCTGTTTTACTGCCTTCCCGTTATCATCGATTTGTAAGCAACAGTTGGATTCATTTAGTTTTCCACCAACTCCCCCTTCTTCTGCTAGTAAATAATCTAGGACCATATGGTGTTGGAAAATTGCGTTCCTCATTTGAGTAGATTGGTCTGCAAGAAGATCAGGAGCCTCAGATGTCTGGTTAGTTAAAATTTTTAAAAAAGGCTTGTAGTCTAATTATCCTATTTAAATTATAAATGGGGTCTCATGTGGGCTCAGTGAAAGGTCACTCACATAGTTAAGATTTACTTGCGTGTGGAGCTACAGTGTGTGCCAGTAGTGACCTTGAGAGCAGGGGAGGAGTGAGACATACAAGTTTTGCATCCTGAAGCACTTTCTGACAAAAAACAGAGCACAGTCTGGGAACCGAAACCTGTCTTGATAGTAGAATAATTGTTATTGTGATAAGCTCAGTAGAAGGTAAAAAAACATTTCTGTAAGTCCATGATTGGGCATTATGGGGGGAGTAGGTTTCTGTCTTAGTGTATAAAAGTCTCTCTGTGTAGCAATAAAGAGGGTCGAGGTTCGGTCGGTCGAACTGGATTTTTGGATTCGCTTACTGCATGACCTACGAGTCCGTGATTTCTTCATACGCCACAAATGGCGCCCGAATCGGGTTAAAGATTCAGCAGGATGGTGATCAAGGATCGGTGGCGTACCCCCGTGAGCCGGACGGAAGACGTCGATCACCAAGGAGCTCCTATATACTCATCGCTGCACAATACAAGGTTAGCACAGCGAGGGACCGGGGAAGGTATTATTATAATGGGGCAGTCTGCGACGAAAGCGCAGCAAATACATAAAGCACTTTTAATGAAAATCGTTAAGGAACAAGGATTAAAGTTACAGTCTGTTAAACTTGTACAGCTTTTAGTATGGATTCGGGATCATTGTCCGTGGTACCCCTCCAACGGGTCTTACCATCTCTCTGAATGGCAGAAAGTGGGAGAATGCTTGCAAGCGCGATTAATTGTTGATCATGATGTTGATCATGTAAATGATACTTCTGTGCACCTGATACCAACGGGACTGCAAGGGCCGCTACCTTTTAACGGACGTGCTTTGTTACTGGGCCGGTCTTCTACTACAAAGATGGGTTTGTTTGTTTTACCTGGGATTATTGATAGTGACTATCGGGGAGAAATTAAAATCATGGTATGGACTCCGAATCCTCCTTGTACCATACCAGCAGGTGAACGTATTGCTCAACTAATACCTCTCCCTAGTTTGTCTCCTTTAACAGACGATACTGCTGCATCGGCACCAATCCGTGGAGCAGGAGGTTTCGGGAGTACAGGATCTCCACAGATTTATTGGACTCAGCAAATCACAACTCAACAACCCTTTCTTACTTGTCGGCTTAATGGTAAAGAATTTTCAGGGTTGATAGACACTGGAGCAGACATTTCTATCATCCGTAAGTCTGACTGGCCGTCTGAATGGCCTGTTGTGGACACAGCTGCTTTAATCACTGGGGTTGGAGGAACTCAGCTTCCTCAACAATCGTTGCAATCTCTGCTGTTTGAAGGACCGGATGGGAAAATAGTTAAATTGAAACCATACATTCTACCAGTACCCTGTACATTATGGGGCCGTGACTTGATTTCACAATGGGGTTTGCTTTTAACAACACATTTTTGATTGGGGTCGCTGATGTCCAGCCACGGCTCAAACTTACATGGTTAACTAATTCCCCTGTTTGGGTTGATCAGTGGCCCCTCAGAGGTGAGTGGCTGGAGCGAGCACGAGAGCTGGTTGCAGAACAATTGCAGTTAGGACATATTGTCCCTTCTACAAGCCCATGGAATACTCCAATTTTTGTAATACCTAAGAAATCAGGCAAATGGAGATTATTGCAGGATTTACGGGCAGTTAATGATGTTATAGCTCCAATGGGTGCACTGCAATCGGGAATGCCGAATCCTGCAACGATACCACACTCTTGGAATCTGCTTGTCATTGATTTAAAGGATTGTTTCTTTACAATTTTTCTGCATCCTGATGATTGTCCACATTTTTCTTTTTCTGTACCTTCTATTAACAATGAAGGGCCTATGGAGAGATATCATTGGGTAGTGCTTCCTCAAGGCATGAAAAATAGTCCAACTATTTGTCAATTTGTTGTTTATTCTGCTTTGAAACCAGTGAAAACACAATTTCCTACTCTGTTGTTTTATCATTACATGGATGATATTTTAATTGCTGCACCTGATGAGTTTCAGTTACAATCTGCGTTTGCTGAGGTGAAATTGGCCATGGAACGCTACGGACTTTGGATAGCACCTGAGAAGGTACAGTCTATACCACCTTGGAGATATCTGGGATGGCAAATCTTAGATAAAACAATTATTCCACAACCCATACGAATTGTCAATACAGTAACTACATTGAATGAGCTACAAAAATTATTGGGAACCATTAATTGGCTAAGACCTTTATTGGGGATTTCTACAGAATTATTATCTCCCCTGTTTGACCTTTTGAAAGGCGATTCTGATTTGTCATCCCCGAGATCAATTACCGGGGAAGCTTTGCAAGCATTGCAGATTGTGGCAGAAAGGGTTAATACAGCTTTTGCATCCAGGTATGATTTAAGTTTACCTGTTCGTCTATTTTTAGTCCCTGATTCTTTTCAGCCATATGCGCTTATTGGTCAATGGGATGGAAAGGAACAACAGCTATTAGTACTAGAATGGATCTTCCTTCCTCATTCATTTTCAAAAACTGTAACTACTTTGCTTGAGATGTTTGTGAGATTAATTTCTACAGGTCGACTGCGATGCCAGCAACTTCGAGGAACTGATCCGGATTTCATTCATATGTACATCACCAAGGAAGATTTTACGGTAATGCTTCGTGAGAGCTTATCTTTACAGGCAGCCTTCGCGGACTACCTTGGTAAAATACTGCCGAAGCACCGTTTGCTTAACTCCCTAAAGGATGTTCCTCTGCAGCCTCTTTTTTTACAGCAATCTTCGCCAATCCCTAATGCCCGAACAGCATTCATTGACGGCTCAGGAAGAACGGGCAAGGCTGCTGTTGTCTGGCAAGAGGCCACACGTGGGTGGCAACACTCTGTTGTCTTTCAGTCAGGTTCTACTCAGTTGGTTGAGCTTGCAGCTGCTATCCATGCATTCAATTTATTTGCTACTGAACCCCTTAATGTTGTCACTGACTCTGCCTATGTGTTTGGTATTATACAAAGATTAGAAAAATCCTTTTTAACGGAAGTTGCGAATCAGGACTTGTTTAATCTCCTCTCCAGATTGTATATATTGATTTCACGGAGAACTCATCCTTATTTTGTGTCTCATTTACGTTCTCACACTACATTGCCTGGACCCATGGTTAAAGGTAATGCTGTTGCTGATTCTTTTACCATGGCTGTTGTGGTACCTAAGAAACTT
>JAHSPS010062122.1:4971-20924 GCA_033628365.1 Calidris temminckii | reverse complement strand
CCAAATAACAGGGGGAGCAAAGTCCTGTACAGCCGGGAGCCACGGGAACAAACAAAACCCTCCAGGTAGCTCAGGAGAGGAGGGGGGAGAAAGAAATTTCCCACCAGGATCAGCTTTGAATCAGCCCTGAATAAACAAGCACCAGGGAGAAGCAGAGCTCTGTCTTTTAAGGAGGACGCTCGCCTTCTGAGCTGAAAATATCTATTTTTAGGCAGCGATGGCGGGGAGAGGAGGCAGCCCCCCATCCCCTGTGATGCTGCTGGATGTTAAAAGCCCCCTCACCTCTGGATTTCTCCCACCCGAAGCCCCCCGTGTCCCCTATTTCCCGACACTCACCGGCTAGGAGCCCGTTGCTTGCTCAGTTCGGGGTGATTCAGCCTCGGCCGCAGAGCGACGGGGAGGAATAAATAGCGAGAGGGAGGAGCTGGCTCCTGCGCAGCCCAGCCCTGCACAGCCTGGCCAGCATCCATCCTCCTTCCCTAGGGAAAACAACAGCCAGCATCCCGCAAAATTCGGCTTCACCCCCTTCACAACCCCCTCACACCCTCCCGGCGGATCCGGGCAACGGGAGGCAACGCCGATGGCCAAAGGGGTGGCTGGAAAATGGCAGCGCTGGGATGGTTTAATTCAAGAAATATCGATGGGACCAGCAGGGAGTTGGGGCTGGTTCGGAAAGCTTGGAAACCTGCGGCACTCGGATGGTTTATTGAAGAAATATTGATGGGGCCATCAGGGGTGGCTTGGAAATCTCGGGGGTCAAGGCCCTGGGCGAGGAAAGGATGCTTTTAGTGGTTGCTCCAAATCCATTATCCTGGGAAGCAGAGATGCTCTGCGGGTTGATGGATACAAAATAAAATAGATTCAAGAGCTACAGGGGAAAGGATGAGTTTGTTTCTGAGTTTGTCTCGCTCTGGAGGATTAAAACACTCCTGCGCAGAGTGGTCGTGCTTTGTGTTGAGGTACCCTGAGGTACCCTCAATGGGAGCTGGGGCTTTTGCAGAACCCCATTTCGGAGGGTAAGGGCATGTGTGGGTGTAGAGACCTAAAGACCAGGACGGGGAGTTATTCCCATCTTTTAGAGTTAGGATGGGCTGTAATAAACAGGTTGAGCCCAGAGCAACCCAGGATGCTTGCATGGTGGTTGGGAGATGCAAATTAAGCTTGAAACTAATTGCACTGAGACTAATTTTGGCACGGCTACAAAATATAGTCAAAACCCTAATGAGGTTTCGCTGCCCGAAATAGATGGGCCAGGTACAGCTGACCCAGTGATGTTCCCACCCCTGGACCGCCGAGCACATCTGGCCATAAAGAGGATTTCCACCCTGATGCTCCATACGTTTGTTTATCCATCTGGCCAGATTATGTTAAAAATAAAAATAAAAATAGTAATTTCTGTCTGGCAGGGAAATGGGATGCACTGGGTGATTTAGCTGCGCTGGAGAGGCATCCATATTAATTTCTGGAGGAGAAAATTAAATAAGGGGGGCAGGATTAAGGCCAGTGAGCCTGCTGAAGCTCTCTCCTACAATACACAGGCGTATTTGTTCCTCATGTGGATGCACAGATGGCTTCTGATTCCCTGGCTTTGGTTTAAATACTCTTCATTGGGCGATATAAAACCCAAAGCCAGGAAAAGAAAGACAGACAGCACTGGGAATGGAATGGTTGGGGTGAATTCATCCGTGCTTTGTAAAAATCAGAATTTTTCCACAATAATATATTTCAGAGGAAGTTCTGGTCTTGTTGGGGGAAATACAGAAACTCTGATGGATCCCAGCTGCAAATCAAGCAGGGGCAGCCTATCGACTACCAAATTAATTTTTAATTTATTGTGGAAGTTAGCAGTGCTAAAACCACCCAAAACCAGTATATCCACGGGATCTATTTGATGGAGCCATGTGCCACATGGTTTCTTGGGGTAAAATTTCTCCCAGCAGCGAGCCAAGAGCTGCATCGATCTCCGCTGGAGGTTTGGCCCTTCTTCACCTGCAGCTCAGGCAGCGATGGGAATGGAGGAAATAATGGGACGTTAAGTGCGGCGGGGGTTGGTGCCAAGTTAGAAATCATTAATGGGATGGATTTTTCTCGTAACGAATGGAAAACGCTGACTTTGATTTAATGATGAGCTGGGAAAGGACCTGGGTTCATCTTACCCCGCTTCATTGCTCCTCATTGATTTTCTATTTTTTTTTTTGCTTTAATTCATGCAAAACGCTTTTATTCACATAACTCTGGACTTGCTTGGAGAAGTAGCCACAGCTTACAAAGGCAGGGGAAGGTATCAAAATAGTTCGTGGGAGATTTACAGGGAGCAATTTGATGGAGTTTGGAGACAGGGGTAAGTCCCACAGCCTGTCCCCATCCCGACATCACTCCCTGGAGCTGGCAAAAAATCTGGGCTCAAGCTCACCCCACCTCAAATCATGCTTGGCTCATCAGGAAACCTCCTTAAACCCTCCAAAGGCAAAAATAAGTGGAAATAAATGCTGTGTTCAGAGGCTTAATGAAATGCGTTTTGGAGAACTTGGTTTATTCTCTGGTTTTACCACAGAATAGTCTCTTTTAAGTTAAAATGCTCTACTTTGGATTTTTCTTGGGAGCCAGATGTCTCGGTAATATTCGGCTCCTGCCTGGATGCGAGCAGAGAAAATGCAATTTGGGGAATAAACAGGGTGACGGCAGCGCAGGGAAGGAAAGCTCTGGGAGCACTCGCTTCCCAGCAAAAAAGGAAAGATGTCACTTGGTCAGGCTGTTATTTTCCCGCGTCAGTGTGTAAATAAAAAGTCAAAGCTTTATTAGGATATTTGCATTTTCTTTGGAGGTGAGGGCTTCATTGCACGACTGGAGTAAAGCAAGGCCAGGGCTCATGGCCCTGCAGACCCCATGGAAAGGCTGCTCCTCTCTGAGAGAAAGGAAATGTCATTTTTTTAGGCCTGTTTTTAGTAGAAAGGATTTTCCATGCGCTTGCGTAGAAATCTTTACCTGCACCATTATTCTGTGTTAAACTGCAGGAGAGGAAAGTGCAGCTCATGGATGGCATTTCTCCTTTGCTCTTGGAAACCATAAGTTTTCTTATAAAAAGAAGAAGAAAAAAAAAAGTTAAAAGGATTATAGAAATTTTTAGGCTTTTGCTGAGGATGGAAGCAGCCCAGGAGGGAAAATGGCAGGAGCAGGACATTAAACACACACACTTCCAGAGGATCATCAGCACGCAGTTACACAACCTGGGACGGTGGGGAGGAGAAGTCCCAGCCAGTCCTTAATCCCGGAGGCACGTAAGGGCATGAACAACGTGCCAGGAGAGGAACCACAGAGGGGGAAAAGCAAACAACCCAAACTTTCCAAGCAACACCTCACGCTGCTTCCAGGAGGTTTTTTTTTATTTTATTTTTTTATTTTTTTTTGTGCGGCCAGCTCTGTTGCAAAGCCAAGGAGCGCAAAGCACGGAAAAAATAAATCACTTTATGAGCGCTGTAGTAAACGAGACTCATTTCAGCTGTGATGCTGGGGAGGAGCTTGTCTCCCCTACCCCGCGATGATCTGCTTTCCTCACCGGTGATGGCTTTTTGTGACACGATCTATGGGCAGATGTGACTCACGGGCACCTGCCTGCGGGTAGGAGGCTCCGGCAGGGGGCTGCTGAAAGGTGTTTTTTTGGAGGGGAGAAAGCAAGAAATAAGGCAAGTCTTTTTCTTGTTGTGTTTCAAAGACAAATCTCAACCCACGAGGAAGCAGATTAGCCGACTTTTTAATATGACTTTCTCTTCCACAGGGAGCATCAACTGAAATATTAAATATTGGAGGCTGCACGTACCCTCCTTCTCTTTACTATTAGACAACTGTCTTAAAAAGGCTGTGAATGTTCATCCAGCAGCTCCAATCTGATTAGGAGTGTAATAACCTCTGCCCATGTGCAAGCTGCTATTCCGGGCAGGGACACACGTAAGCTCCTTATGGATGGGACCCTCCCTGGCCGCGGGCTGATGCCTTCCCAGTGAGATACTGCATCTTTGGGAGATAACCAGCACGGGACACAGCGCTCAAAAATGTGCCTCCGACCCCTCCCAGGGTTGGCAGCATCACCCAGGTGCTGGAAGGTAAAATAACAGCTTTTATTAAAAAAAAAAACAAAACAAAACCAAAAACTTAAAAAGACTTTTTTTTGGAAATACTTTTTCATTTTGGAATAAGCACTGATAATAAAAGTGAGTTGATGGATGAAAAAAAAATTATCAAATCTGGGTATTTGAGCTTCCCTGCCTGCCTGCTGGATTAATTTATGGGAAATGGGAGAAGTCAGTCACGCTCGCTCGAGGAAGATGTTTGCTGTCCAATTTGGTTTCAGCCCAGCACGGGGTTTAAAAATAACTTGTCCCAGTGCCTGGGAGCAGCCGCTGCGGGACAGGCAGGGTTTGTGCCTCCAGGGGGAACAATTCGCCGCTGTGTCCGGGGAGAAGGAAGGAAGGGGAAGAGCCATAACCCTTCGCAGAAAAATGTAACCCTTTGTTCTGTCCTTTCGTATCAACAAATCTCCTGTTTTTCGGACAGACAAAGACAACCCAGCGTTTGGGCTCCTTTAAAACACGATGTCCCTCCATAAAGCTGTGGGAACAAACACTTCCACTGAACTTCCCACGTGGTACAATTAACCAGAAGCTGGCACCTTCGCAGGAAAAGCTGAATATCTGTATTTTTTTTTCCTCGCAGCAAGGCTTGTAATATATGACTCACTGAGAGGCTTTCCTTTGCCTCTCCCATTTATTTTTAACTTGCAATCCCCTCGGAAGACTTTCCGAGATCAGAGCAGCGGCGTAAGCGCGTTGCATGACATAACGTGGCTGCGCTGAGGTCACCTTCTTAAAAATAAACCGGGGCACACCCGGGATGGGCCAAGACGCTCCCATTTTCATCATTTTTACATCAATCATCCGCGCCAGCCTCGGATCCCGCTTCGGGGAATTGCTCCTATCCCAAAAGACGTCAGCGGTGTGCCAAGAACTTGTAGGAGCGTGCCGAAATCCCGCCTGATGTATTTAAATGTTGTGTTCCCCCAGCAGAGCCAAGGGGCAGGAACACCTTTTTTTTCGGAGGTTTGATGTATGGAGGGATAATGCCACAGTCCTTGGGGGTCCCTGTGGATTCCAGGCTGGGTTGCGCTGGGAAACGGGCAGGAAAAATCAGTTTTTCCGGTAGGAAAAAGGGGCTGTGGGGCGAGATGGGGTGAGCTGAACCCCAGGAAATACAGACAATTGTTTGATTTTTAGTAATAATAAAAAAGAAAAGAAAAACTGAAACAAGAACCAGGTTGGAGATGGAGAAGTATTTAAAAATGCCACATTTTTCTCTTAGCTATACATTTTTCTTTTATATTCATATTTTTGGTCATATATTTGTTCGCCTTGTTTACTCACGTGAGAATGAATCAAGCTTTCTTATCCCATGATCTGGTTTCTAACTCACATGCTCCGCAAGGATGAGATGATTAAACCCAATAGTCATGCAAATCCTCTCAGCTGAGCCAGCGAGTACCTTTCCACCCCAATTTTCCTCTCTCCCTCCATATAAAGGGTTCCCAGGACCGGGCCTGGCTTTACAGGGCTTCATCCCTTTTTCCTCTGGGGGTAAATGAGAATATGCAAAGACGAACTGTGTTTGGGAAACATATGCCCCTGGGGGAAACGGGGCTGGATTTTTAGCCACCAGGGTTTTTAATCTATTGAAACAGTTTCCTGTGTGATGTGCATCTTTCCATCCATTTTGGAGCATCTTCTATCTGGGATGTTGAGCCAAGGCAGTGCGTGACTTAGTCCAAAGCTTTTCTTTCCCCTAAAGCAACAAATTAGAGGCTCTTTAGGAAGCTTATGCTGAGGATCAGGCTGACTTTATATACCAAAGGGACGTTAGATACCAAATATTCAGGCATTATATGCAAATCTGCTCCATATGTTTAATTTTCTGCCCTTTTATCTTGGAAGGGGAGCTGCTGGCGGGGGAAAGCTTTACTGTCGCCTGCATGGGAGTGAGAATAAGTCCATAATCGCTGTCTGGTGCAAGGAAAAGCCCAGGGAGAGACTGGGCTGCTCAGAAGATGCTCAAGATGCTCATGCAGAGTTGTCATGGGCACGATGATGCTCTCCGTAGCCATCTCCATGGCTACCCCGGCACCGAGGGGAGGGATGCAAGCAGTGCAGGAACGGAGTCATAAGCTTAAATGCTGCCCACCCTCTCTCAGCTGGTGTAAATAAGTCCTGCTTGGGATCTCCAGGGATGACGGCTGGTTCTTAGATGGAGCTTGAAGCCAGCCGAGATTGCAAATGTTTTTATTTATTAAAAATTGAGGTTGTCCTCCCCCTCTGCCCTGGGAAGGCCCCAGCTGGAGCACTGGGTCCAGTTCTGGGCTCCCCAGTTCCACAAGGACAGGGAACTGCTGGAGAGGGGACAGCAGAGGCTACAAAGATGCTGAGGGGCCTGGAGCATCTCTCTTACGAGGAGAGGCTGAGGGACTTGGGGCTTTTTAGTCTGGAGAAGAGCAGACTGAGGGGGGATCTGATCAACGCCTATAAATACTTCAAGGGTGGGCGTCAGGAGGATGGGGCCGGTCTTTTTTTCAGTGGTGCCCAGGGACAGGACAAGGGGAAACAGGCACAAACTTGAATATAAGAAGTTCCATCTCAACATGAGGAGGAACTTCTTTCCTGTGAGGGTGGCAGAGCTCTGGAAGCGGCTGCCCAGAGAGGTGGTGGAGTCTCCTTCTCTGGAGACATTCTAAACCTGTCTGGACATGTTCCTGTATGACCTGCTTTGGCAGCGGGGTTGGACTGGGTGATCTCACCAGCCTGAGGCCAAAGCTGCCCTCCACCGTTGGCCGTGGTGACCGGTTACCCATCGCACGCTGCCACCCTTTGAGAGACCCACCGCAATTTATTGTCCTTCAGACAATTAGTCCCTCACCCGATGGCCCCTCCCCAGCCAGGAAAGGGAATCGGGGGGAAAACCAAGGAACCCCGAGGGTTGAAATATAAATAGATTTAATAGGATGAGACTAAATGGGAACGGGGCTTTGAGCAACCTGCTCTGGTGGGAGGTGTCCCTGCCCAGGGCAGGGCAGTTGGAACTTGACGATCTTTAAGGTCTCTTCCAACCCAAACCAGTCTGTCTGTGATTCTGTGATCTCCAGAGGTCCCTTCCAACCCCATATCATTTCATGATTCTGTGATTTGTAGCATCTGCCCTAAGGTATTTCCAATGGTGGATACATGGGGGTACAAGTGCACGATGCGCTCAGATGAGGCTCAGGTGGTTTTACTTGCCCTTAGCCAATGCCATTGAAAAACTCAGTTAATATTCCTGCTTCTGACACGAGATTATGCTACGGGAATGGCTATCCGAAGAAATAAAGCTGTGTATAGATAAGGAAGCATTTTGAAATGATGATTTTTTTTTCCCCAGCTAACAACTTTTTTTTTTTTAAACAACAACAAAGATTACATACCACCTAGTTAATAGGGTCTGGAGCTGAGATGTGCTCACTCTAGGAGATGTGGAGATGCCAGAGCCAATGACTCCCCTAAAGGATTTATCCTTAATTTTCTCTCCTTCACTTTTCCAAAGCAACTCCCAAAGCAGCGCCAACGCCACAGCTTGCAGCCTGCATGGAGAAAGCTGGGATAATAAAAGTCATGTTAAATCTGTGCAGAGGGCTTGAGGCAGAAGGGGAGAAGCCTGCAGGCTTTTCAGGGCTTGGGGTTGCCGTGATCTCTGTGCCACCAAGAGCAAAAAAAAACAGAGTCAAGCACAGGCTGCCAAGCATTTTTCCTGGCAATACTTAGAGAGGATGGGAGGGAAATCTGGAGATTTTCTAGGCCAAAGAGCAGCCCTAAGGAGAAGGACTTGGGAGTGCTTGTGGATGAGAAGCTCAACATGAGCCAGCAGTGTGCGCTGGCAGCCCAGTAAGGCAACCACATCCTGGGCTGCATCAAGAGAAGCGTGGCCAGCAGGTCATGGGAGGTGGTTCTACCCCTCTACTCTGCTCTTGTGAGACCCCACCTGGAGCTCTGTGTCCAGCTCTGGAGTCCTCAACACAGGAAGGACATGGATCTGTTGGAATGGGTCCAGTGGAGGGCCACGAAGATGATCAGAAGGCTGGAGCACCTCTGCTCTGAAGACAGGCTGAGAGAGCTGGGGTTGTTCAGCCTGGAGAAGAGAAGGTTCCAGGAGACCTCATAGCAGCCTTCCAATATCTGAAGGGAGCTACAGGAGAGCCAGAGAGGGACTCTTTGTCAGGGAGTGTAGTGACAGGACAAAGGGTAATGGTTTTAAATTCAGAGAGGGGAGATTTAGATTAGATATTAGGAAGAAATTCTTTCCTGTGAGGGTGATGAGAGCCTGGCCCAGGTTGCCCAAAGAAGCTGTGGCTGCCCCATCCCTGGAGAGATTCAAGACCAGGCTGGATGGGGCTTGGAGCAACCTGGTCTGGTGGGAGGTGTCCCTGCCCAGGGCAGGGGAGTTGGAACTTGATGATCTTTAAGGTCCCTTCCAACTTTAACCATTCCATGATTCTATGATTCTATGAAAATGG
Organism: Calidris temminckii; assembly: GCA_033628365.1. Taxonomy (NCBI): domain Eukaryota; kingdom Metazoa; phylum Chordata; class Aves; order Charadriiformes; family Scolopacidae; genus Calidris; species Calidris temminckii. Next base: position 12,343 of record JAHSPS010062122.1, on the reverse strand, counting down.
TTTACAATATGATGGATATAAACCCTGCTATGAGTCCATGTGCGGGAGGACAAACCCCAGCTTGGGCAATGATGTTTTGCCCCAGTAATGGTCAAAGAGATATTTTTTTTCTCTCTCCAATTAGCCCTAAAGCTGTGTCTGGTTGAACCACACAACCCTTAATGTGGCCTTTTCCCAGCAGCTCCAGTGACCTTGGCCCTGGCTTGTTTTTCAGTGCATTTCACAGCAAGCCCAGAGGGACTCTGGGGAGAGAATAATGATCAAAGTACAGAAACAAAGGAAATTAGTTTTGCATTTACAGCGGCAGGTCAGGACCAGCTGTTTATCCTGAGCTGGGGGTTGGGGGGAACCAGGAAAATCATTCACACTGGCCCTGGCGCAAGGAGGCTTCCTGCAAGCAAAGCCCCATCTGCAGCCATTAAATAGCAAATAATAACCAACGCTAATAATACAACACAGTCTTTTATTCCCAGGGTGTTTTCTTGTCCGTATTCTGGCCTGAAACATCTGTGCCGTCCAAAGTATTTTTGTGGTATCGATGATCCCAGGAGTTTGTCCTGTTAAAAATAAATGATGCTGGAGAAAAGCCTCTGGGACTTGATTTCTCACAAAGAGTAGCCTGTTTGGGAGCTTGGGTTATTCTGTTAAGGATTCATTTGACTATCCATTCCTTAGAAGAAAAAAAAAGAGACATTTGATATAATTACATCAACTCCTCAGCTGAGATTAAATGAAATAAAGATGAGAATTGGGGTCTTAGTGCTCCCTCCCTAATTGCTGGAGCGGTCCTGCATGAATAGCTTTAAAATGAACATTTTTTGGGCACTGGGATGGGAATGAAGTTTTGAACAACTCTTCACGGCAGCTGTTTCGTAGCTAAGCTTTCTGAGCTGTTTTCAGGGGATGATGAGAAAAGCAGATGGAGGAGGTCACAGATCCTTTCTCTGGAGAAAAAAGAAGGTTGGTGTTGTTGAAAAATGGGGAGGAAAAAAAAAATTAAAAAAAGGAAATGAAATAACAATAGTAAACCTGGATACTATTTTAATTCCCGAAATAGGCTGATTGTGGCAGAATTGGCTGCAAGGCCTTTTCCTGTATTTCTCCTTAATTCCAGGAATAGAGAAGAGTGATTTATGCCTTGAAATAGGTGTTGGTGGGGAACCGTACATGGGCTGAGCTGAGCTCCCGGCTCTGCTACAGAGCCAGCCCAGCGAGGGAGAGCCCAGAGCACGGCCACCCTCCAACCTTTGAATTATTGATCTGATGTATATTAATTATAGAGGCTTCTCGGGGTCAGGAGGTAGAGCATGAGGAAGGTGTGTCGGGTGAGACGTGGCAGGAGTTGAATTTCTAGAGAGGAGGATTTGAGAAGGGAAGTGGATTAATCAGCACCAGTTTAGTTCAGTCCCTATAAACGCACGGAACACGGATAGTAGACAATCTGAGACAGATATAAAAAAACTTTAATGGAGGAGATACCAACTTTTTCTTAAAACAACAACAAGACAGCAACCACACACCCCCCACCACACACCCCAAAAAAAAAAAAATTAGCTGGAAATGAGCTAATTTCAGTCTTTAATTCATCAATACAAGTAATCAAGCAGAGAGCAAGTGCTGGCCTATGTGAGGGGGTCCCTTTGTTGAAGGGCTGGAGGTTAATCATACACCACGACCTTGCTTCGGGTGAGGAATCATTATCCAACTTGTCTTCGTTTTATTTTTTTCTAAAAAATACAGTGTTCTCCTGTTGGTTTAGGACAATTTACTGGATTAGTCGTTGGTGATTTACTATTAACTCTCAGACGCAACTGCTCATGTTTTTAATCCATCTTACTCCCAGGCAGGGAGTGGTGACGCATCTATTTTGGGGTGGATTCCTCTGTTATTCATTGCTTATCTGTTATTTATTGTGACCCAGCTACACAAAATAACGTTAGGAATAAGAGCCAGCTGAATTCAGCTCATTTGTTTGCAAACCTGTATAATTTTTTAATCAGTAGGTCAGCTAAACAAGTATTATTGCATTTATGTTACTCACCATTTAAAGTAGATAATCTCTTTGCTCTGCTACGCCATTTTATTTTATTATATTTAAAATGCAGTACTAGCGCTGAGAGGCTTTTATCAAAATGAGGCCGACCTTTCCCTTTTCATTATCACAGAATTTCATGATCGTAATTTCATGATTACAATCACAGATTGTAAGCCTTCAAAACATACCCAGCTGGGAGGCAGAAGAGTCACGGATGTATTATCTGATTGGATCCCTGGTACCAACATCACTTCTCCCCACCACCAACCTTCCTCTGACCACAAAATACTCCATTTTTAAAGCTGATTTTTGCAGATGATGCCACCGGGGAGTTTCCAGATGGGCTGAGGACATCCCTGGGCACGGGAGTTCCTGCCGAAATACTCCTTTGGGCCTCAGCTCCCCAAATCCCTTTTGCAAAAAGCCTTTGCAATGCTGACCTCTGCAGGCAAATAACTGCGTAAAACCAGCTGGCTCTGGGCAGCGATAACGTAAATAATGCATAAAACAGGTATTTTATGCATTATTGCTGGCTGTGGGTAACAATACTCTTTTAATAATGCATAAAAATGGGGCATTTCTCTGTTGGTTAGCAAACAGAGTATTTCGGTGAGGGAAATAACTGGGAAATCCTTGCTCGCTTGACAGGGGCTGATCTGTGAACTTCTGTGTTGATTTTTTTAAACAATTTGCTGGTTGGACAAAGCACTTTGAAATCAGGGGACAGATATATGAATGAAAAGCTGGCATTTCACGCCATGAACCCATTGATGCTATGAACCGTGAGTCAAAAGCTCTGCCTGGGCTTCCTCGGGGAGGGACAAAAGGCCAAAACCTACCAGACCCGTCTAATTAAGCTCTAATTAACAACACCCTGAGGGCCAGGAGGGCCCCTTCGCCTTGTGTGGGGTTAGGTTTGCAGGGTCTCTGAGGGGGAGGTGGGGATGGGGGTCCCGGTGGGCCCAGACCTGGGAGCCGGGCCCTGCCCCTGGCCCAGGCCCAGCTGCCTCCTCAGGGCCCGGCCCCGGGGTTCCCCCAGGCCCTGGGGTTCCCCCACACTCTGTCGGTCCCTCAGCTGCCACCCTGGGGCCTTCCCCGGCCCCACAGTCCCTCCAGCTGGAACCTTCCCTCAGCCCCAGCGGCCCTGGAGCCCACCCGACCCTGTCAGCCCCTCAGCCGATTCCCCAAGGCCCCCCTCGACGCTCCGGCCCCGGAGCCCCCTCGGTCACGGCCTTGTCCCCGCCCCGGGAAAGCCAGGCCCGAATCAGCCCACAGGGCAGGCCCCAGGCCCCAGCCCTGGGCCTCACCCCGGCCCGGTGCTTTCGAGGCCTCCTGAGGGGGTGGGTAGGCCGGGCCCGGGCCTGCTCCCCCCTTGGGGGCTCCCACCCACCTCCCCGGCCCAAAGCAGCTCCCTTTGGAAAACAGGGGAGATGGTGGCAGCAAAAGAAAGCAGGCAGTGGTGGGTTTGGCTGGGGAGGACTTTAATGTGACCACTGTCCAGGGGTGGGGAAGTGTCGTGGGGCGGTGGGCAGGTGTTCTTCCCTGTGGGGTCTGCGTGGGGAATGCCGGTGGTTAGGGAGAGCTGCGGGGAACCTTCCCCTGTGCCCTGGATCGGGGGGCATCCCTGATGGGTGGTCAGACCCTGAAGGTGGCTGAGGAAGAGGCATCAGAGGGACCCGGAGCCACGTGGTGCATGGAGATTAGTGCCCCGTGCCCGGGAAGGATGCTCAGATCCTGAAGGACACTGAGAAAGAGACGTCAGAGGGAGCCGGAGCCCTGCGAGATGTCGGAGGAACATGGAGTCCTGCAAGGCTTGGGCACAAGTTTGATGGGAGCATCCTAGAGCTTGAGCGCCGTGACACGAGGGATGTGGAAAGGACAGGTCTCCTCTGAACCTGTAGAACTGCAGGAGAAGGAGAAAACACCAGGGAGGTGGAGGAGGAGCCCACATCTCCCTTCCCTGCGTCCTCCCACCCCAGGCAGCCCAGCTGCCCACCCTGTGCCCGCCGCTTACATGAGCCGGTTGCGGATGGGGCGGAAGTGTTTGGTGAGCCTGATGGCGAAGATGATGTTGGGGATGAGGAAGAAAGTGCAGCACCCCAGGCTGAACCAGAAAGCATTCTGCAAGGAGAGAGTATGAGGGTCCCCGCTGAACTGCACAGGGAGAGGCAGCCCCCCTGGCTCTGGAGGGGTTTGGGGAACCTTGCGGTGGCTGGTGTGGGGCTGCCAGGGTCAGGGGCTGCCAGGGGCTGTTGGCCCTGGCTGTCCCAACTTCTTGCTGGCTGGTGGTGGGATGTCCCTGTGGAGGGATCCTTACCCAGGGGTCGGCGATGCGGTCACACAGGATCACCCGCCCATTGTCCAAGGCTGTGGCAAGCGGCTGGCACGAAGCCACGTCCTCTCTCAGCTGGAACAAGAAGAGGAGACAAGGCATAAACCCACTCCTTGCTTGAGGGGAGGCATTTTGCTGCCTCGGCTGGGCTGAGGGCTTGCATGCAGCATCCATGGGGGCTCCTGGCCCCAAAGAATCCCTCTACGACAAAAGTGAGCACTTACTGTCTGCCCAACCCAGTTCAGGTACTGTGCGAAGTACCGCAGCTCCTTCCTCGTGAAGCAGCCGATCTCCTGGGCAGAGGGAAGGCAGCATGGAGGGGAGGCGCCACGCTTTCCAGCCCAGCCCAGCTCCAGCCAGCTCTGGGCTAATGTTGGGCTTGGAAACAAGGGCTGGAGGCTTCAGGTGCCTCTTGCCCTGTTCTCGCTGTTTTGTTCTGGCTGTGAGGAATTTTGTACCCCCTGAGGGCTAACCTGCCGGAGGATCTGCTGGGCTTGCACAGGCAGCCGGGCTTCCACCGAGGCTGTGGTGGCCAGTGTCGTCTTCACCCGCTCCTGGGGAAGCATGGGAAGGGCAGAGCTTCCTCAGAGCACCGAGCAGCAGGATGGGTGCCCTGGGGGTGCCAAGAGCAGGGCGTGCAGCACTGTGCACGTGCCAAGCTTCAAATTGGGTCTGGTTGCCAGAGGGCAGGGAAAGAGGGACCTGCTCTGAGCAGAGAAACCCCCTGGCATGGATTAGGGGAGGTGAAACGCCGTGGGACGGCTCTGCTGGGGACACTGAAATGCCCTGAGTGCTGCAGCGGGGTTTCTGATTTGCAGAGGCAAATCTAATCACTAAAGGAGACCAATCCTCCCTGGAGGGTGTTTTTCCTGGCTCTCCCATCACCCTGTAACTGGAATTTTGGGGCCCTGGCAGGCAGGACCCGTAGGGCGCCATGTATTTTTCAGAGCTGAAAGAAACTGCACAAGTACCTGGAGGTGCGGTGCCAAGCGGGAGAGGAACTGGACGCTTTCCCCCAGCTTTGCCTGTGGGACAGGGAGGTGAGATGGGTACAAAAGCCCCGCGGCCCCTTTCATGGGGACACCACTGGGCAAACGCCAGCAGCACCACGAGCCACCAGCCCGGCACAGACTCACCACCAAAGCTTCCTGCGATTGCACCGTGGAGTTTTGCATCTGCCACAGAGCCTGGGCCTCGGCAGCCAGCCGCCCTGCCACCGTGCTGTTCCTCTGCGGGGGGAGAGAGGGGTGAGGACATCCCTGTGGGCACACAGAAAGCCCCCACCGCCAGCCCCACCACTCACCTGCATTTTCTGCAGCCCTTCGAGGCTCCTCGCCAAGCCAGAGAGGCTGGTCTGCACCACGGGGTTTTTCATCTGGGGGAAGATGGAGTTGGTGACTGCCCGAAATCCAACCCTAGAAGCCGGCCCCGGCGTGGTTGGGCCACATCCTGCCCTCTGCGTCACCTCACCTCCTCCTGGAAGTGCCTGTAGTCCACCTCATCCACCCCACTGTGGGCAAAGGTCTCCAGGTCCTGCCTGCCCTCGCTGCGGAGAAGCTGCACATCGCCCAGGCGTGCCATGAAGTCACCCAGGCATTTTTGGAAATCAGCCGTGTACTGCGGGGGCGAGATGAGGGGGATGCTGTAAGGCTGGGGCCAGGCATCTTCATCCCAGTAACCCCAGTAAAACTCGTGCGTCTGTACCATTACCAGAAGCTGTGGCTGCAGCCAGCCCTCACCTTGTGGGATTTTAGATGCTCATCCAGGTCGTAGGACCTGTTGAGCTGCAGCACCTCCCACAGCCCCGCGCCGCTCTTGCATTCCCTGGAAGGCAAAGGGACATGGATGGTGTGACCCCAAATTAACCCTCCGATGTACAAGGGCAGAGGTGGGCTCCTGCGGCACCCACCAGTACGTGGCGCTGAGGTTGGAGTCCCTCCTGAGGTTGAGCTGACGGGTGAGGTTCATGGATGGAGGCAGGTTCCCGGGGGTATCAATGAACTGGGGCAAATGGGAGGAAAAAGAGGGTTAGGGTCAGGCACAGGCATTCTCAGCAATGATTTTGGGGGTGCTCTGCACTCACAGGTGTGTCCTGGGGTACCCGATCCCAGCCAGAGCTAATCTTGCCTTTATTTTTGTGATCCCCATTGCAGAGCCTCACCGGGCGGTGTTCGGAGGGAAAGCAGTGGATGGCCCCGTGCAGGGACCTGTCTATATGTGCGTGGCCATGGACGAGCCCTCACCCCATTCCCAACCCTGCTCCCGGCCCTGGCGCAGTGTACAGGCACCCCAGGGATCCCCAAACAGCCGGAGGACAAGGGTGCTGCGGGTAGGAGCATCCTCGCCTCGAGCAAATTAGCAGCACAAGGACAATTCCCTGCTGCTGATGCAAATCCAAGGACCTAATCTTAAACTTAATCTTCTGGTTTAGGATGGGGGTTTTTCTGGATGGGTTTAGGGGGAGGATGCAGAGTGTTTGGAGGCATTTTGGTGCCCGCAAGCAGAGGTTTGTGGGGCCGTGGGTGGATGCGTGGCTGCCCACCTTGTAAATCTCCTGGTTGACCCAATTCCTGCAAACCAGCGTCTGGATGTTGCCCCCAACCAGGAAGGTGGCGAAAACCAGGAGGATGAGGAGCCAGGAGAACAGGAAAGCCAGGCCCACGCCGCTGAAAGAGGGAGAGGAGGTGCCGGTGGCAGCTTTGCAGACCCGAGCGAGCAGAAAGGCCTGTGGGGACCTGCCCGGCCGGCTGCAGCCCCGCGGCTCCCTCCCGCGCCCGGGCACGCCGGGCTGCCTGGGAAGGGCCCCCGGGAGTGGGGTGTGCCGGGCAGCGGGGTTGGGGTGTGGGACCTGCCAGCTCCCAGGGAGGAACGGCTTCTCCCAAACCCGCAGGCACAGGCGGTGGCTTCAAAAGCCTTTCCGCTCGTCCCGCTCCCAGTCCCTCCCTTGGCTTTGCCCCTCTGTTTTTTGGGAAGGCGAAATGGCAACACACCCCTCCACCCCCACG
>JAHSPS010061821.1:693-11015 GCA_033628365.1 Calidris temminckii | reverse complement strand
TTTGCATAAGAAGCGGGGAAAGTTAATGCATATGTATAGGCGTTGTGTCACACCTGTTGAATATGTATTAGTTAAGGCCATAAACACAGAACTTTGTTTTGGGTCGGCGCGCACATCTTTGGGAAGGATCCCATGTGCGTCCGGCGCTGAATAAACACACCTCCTTTATAACCCTCCAAGGTTGTAAAGTCGTTGCTCCGCGTGTCAGCTACTCCATCATGTCACAGTACAAAAAAGGGAAGATGGAACAAATCAGTGGGGGAAGACATAAACCAGTCCCAGAATCTCACCAGATTTTTGGCTAAAATACATAGAAGAAGGAGATTGTCTTTGGAAGACAGAGGATGAAGTGCTAGAATACATTTCAGAATACATGTTGACCAGGATGCTATAGCTGGCCCAATGTCCATGTGAAAATATGTGTAAGGATGTGCAGCTGGAACCTAAACCAAGGTGAGGAGTACTGTCACAGCAGGATGAGGCCTGAGGTCATTCAAAATTAGATGAGGGTGAAGTGCACTGCAGCTTCCTAAGTCACCCGACACAAGGTCCCTTGGTTTACCAGGACTGCAATATAGCTGCAGCAACTGGGCGAGAGGGGAAATTCTTTGAGGGGTAAGGGTCATTTCGCTCAGAGTTGGACCCTCGTGACTGCATCTGCCTTACCTTCCCCTTGCTTCAAAAGTTTCAATGTTGTTCAGAGACAGCAATGCTGAGGGACTGGAGGCAGAGTGCAATAGACCTGGCACAATAAACCTTGCCCAAAAGGAAGTTCTGGTTGTGGTTAAATATGTAGGACATTTTCACCATGGGCTGCAAGACAGCATAGCTGTGTTTACATCAGACCAATGTTTCTTGCACTGGATCTTTTAATTCAGAAATCCTGGGAAAACTTGCCAGGTGGTTTGAAAAATTGCCTTGTTTTGCTTTCATGGTCATATTGAGGCCTGGGTGTGAAAACAAAGTAAGGCTGATGCTCTTCTAGATGGTGTTATTGGGAAGCTAATTGCAAACATTGTCTCAGGCAGGAGCGGGAGTAACTGGTTGCTCCAGAGAAGGCGTCTGCTTGGGAAAAGTAGAATGTTTCTTCTTTTTCCTTTTTTTTCTTCTGTTTAATTTTCTGACTAGTTTGAGACAGTACAGTGAGGTTGCAGAAAAGGACTCTAGGAAAGGACTTCTAATATTTATTATCAAAATGGAGTGGCTAGCAAAGAATTTGAAAATACTGACCAGCCAGAACCACAGTATTCCCTGCATGTCACTACTCAATGTATGTGCAAGCTCTGCCCCTGGTGTGAAGATCCAGAAAATGAGACACTCAAAGAGCAACACACTGGAGACTGTATGCAAAAACTAGAGTATAGGAGAGTTTTCTGGACTACTGAAAAGTCACTGATAGGGAGGTGGATGCCCTACAGACCCCTGTATCCCATCCTAATAATCTCTGATTTATGTCTAGGAAACCCTGCAGTTTGTCTACTGGTGGGTCTTGTGCTGGAACATGCTGGACAACCCCAGACTCTGATGACAGTGACAAGTCATGTGTGCTGGGGTATATTTCTATGCAGGATGTGCAAGAAGCAGACAAAATACAACAGGGTAAATTAATTTCTTTACACACTTTATACCTGGCTAGGTGGAAAGAGTGAGAAATTAATCTGTTCAGGCAAAATCTGCTTGTGCAGTTTGCTTCTGGAACAGATATAGAGGGTCCCACCTGCAATGGTGGAGGAAAAGCTTATCACTGAATCTCAGTTAAGTATTTTTTTTTTGCAGGTTGTACATCTAGTGTTTAATTAATTATCAAATTCTTGCCAAGGTGGAGACATCTCAGTGAAGAAGAGAGTTTAATTTCAGTATCCATTTTGTTCTTCCTCCCAGTTTCCAATTCCTTCCTGTGAAGGATATTTTTCAGTATGGAGTTTCAAATCTCAAGACTTCCTTCTGTAACATGACAAACCACTTCTTTTTATTGAAAGTATTTGTTCCCCTTTAATTTAGCTGATTTTTTTCCAATAACTAAACCATAAACATTTTTCAATTTCTTTTCCTTCCTTTTTGTTTTAACCAAACAATCTTTGCAGTTGCTGCTGAAAACCAAGCAATTTCTTCTGGTTTTTAATCTAATATTTTCATGAAAATCTCCTCATTTTCATATTATTATCAAAAATTATTTCTTATTTTAACTTCAAAATCTCTCACAGTTTTGATGTGGGTGCTAGAAAAGTCTCACAAACTTATACCTCATTCAAACACACCAGTTCTCCAGGTCCAGTAGGGAGAATCCACTGAGACGATAAGCAATTCAGTCTGAACTCTCCATCTGACTACAGATATAGACTAACTGCCAGACTTCCCATTGCTGTCTTTTCCAGACTCCTAAAATTGGGGTCCCTATAGCATCTCTCAAAATATATGTTTCTCCAAGCTGTAGGAGAATGTTTTAGAGGCTGCTGTAATTGACAGAAGACAAAACAGCACTATTATAGGCATGGAGCAGAAAGCATGTACACATTAAATTCAGTACGGCTAGAGGTAATTTACTATACTGTTTACGATTAAAGCAAACCTGTCCAAACAGTTAGTCAGACAGAGCTGAGTTTGCACAGCTTTGTCTAAGTCTTGTCTTATTTAGGATCTTGCCAAGGAGACCAGCTCCAGTATAGGTAAGTCCACACTGGGGAACGGAATTGCAGCAAAAAGGGTGGGCAAGGAGCTCCTTTTTTGAGGGCTTTTTGAAGCTGGAAAAAGCAGCTAGCCTGTGCAGGAAGCTGGCAGCTTGTGGGCAGGCTGCTGAAGCAGTACGGGTGGAGGCAGCAGCGGCGGTGGCAGTGGCAGCACCACCAGCAGTTCTAAACCAGGCATACTTGCTGGGGCCACTCCCCACACCCCCAGAAGAGTCCTAGAAGATGACTCACTCAACAGGTGAGTCCTATTGGTGGTCATAACCCCCTCCAAAGGAGCCTAGCTATGGTCTCCACCCAGAAGAAGGTCATGCTCTCAACCTTAGCCAGAATGGATGTGAGAACCCAGACAGAGCTCCCATAGAAACATACAGCCATCCAGGTCACAGGCTGCAGGGAGTGCCAGAGCCTTTCACTGGTAGTGGGTGGCAGCTATGAGAACTGCTGTGCTTATTGTGAGCAGGTGAATGATACCTGCTCTAGGTGGACCTGCTTTGGCAGGGGGGTTGGAATAAATGATCTGTGAAGGTCTCTTCCAACCCCATATCATTCTGTGATTCTGTGATCTGCTCAGCCTGGTGGCAGAGCTGCAAGAGGAAGTGGAGAGGTTGAGGTGCATTAGGGAGGCTGAACAAGAAATAGACTGGTGGAGCCAGGCTCTGCCCTGCTTGAAACAGAAACAGGAGCACCTATTAGAAAGCAACCAGGGTCAAGGATCCCCTGCATCCTGCCCCTGTCAGGCAGAAGCCTAAACGTGTCTACTACAGGCCACTTGATCAAGGGGAGCCTACTGATGAAGCCTTCTTAGTGCAGCTACAGGAGGCATCATGCTCGAAGGCTCTTGTCCTGCTGGGGGATTTCAACCACCCCAACATCTGCTGGAAAAGTAACATGGCGAGCTGTAGGCAATCCAAGAGGTTCCTGGAATGCCTCAACAATAACTTCCTAAGACAGGAAATAGACAGCCCTGCCCAAGGGGATGCAGTATTGGACCTGATAGTCACCAATGCAAGGGACATCCCCATCAGGGATGTCAAGATTGGAGGCAGCCTGGTCTGCAGTAATCATGCCCTGGTGGAGTTCAGTCCTAAGGGATGCATGTCAGACAAAGAGCGTAGTCAGGACCCTGAATTTTAGGAAAGCAAACTTCAAGAAGTTCTTCAAGGAGTTAGTCAAAAGGACCCCCTGGGAAACGGTCCTCAGGGACAAGGGGGCAGAACAGAGCTGGCAGATCTTTAAGGATGCTTTCCATAGAGCATGAGACCTCTCGATCCCCAGGTGTAAGAAATCAAGCAAGAAAGGGAAGAGACCAGCATGGCTGAGTCAGGACCTGCTGGTCAAACTAAAAGGCAAGAAGGAACTGCACAGGCAGTTCAAGCAGGACCAGGTATCCTGGGAAGAGTATAGGGACACTGCCCGGTTACGTAGGGACGAGGTCAGGAAGGCCAAGGTGCGGCTAGAGCTGAACCTGGCAAGGGATACTAAGAATAACAAGAAGGGCTTCTACAGGTATGTCAACCAGATAAGGAAGGTTAAAGAAAGCATACCCTCCATGATGAGCAAGAATGACAAACTGGTAACAACAGACGAGGAGAAGGCTGAGGTTCTCAACAACTTTTTTGCCTCAGTCTTCACTGCCAACTCCTCTCCTCAGCCTGAATTGAAAGACCAGGCGAAAACAGGGGCTACAAGAATGAAGAACAACCCACTGTAGGAGAAGATCAGGTTTGAGACCATCTAAGGAACCTGAAGGTGGATAAGTTCATGGGACCTGATGAAATCCATCCACTGGTCCTGAGGGAGCTGGCGGATGAAGTTTCCAAGCCACTTTCCATTATATTCTAAAAGTTGTGGCAGTTTGGTCAAGTTCCTGCTGACTGGAAATAGGGGGAACATAACCCCCATCTTCAAAAAGGGAAAAAAGGAAGACCCAGGGAACTACAGGTGGCTCAGCCTCACCTTTGTGCCTGGTAAGATCCTGGAGCAGGTCTTCCTGGAATCTCTGCTAAGGCACATGGAGAATGAGGAGGTGATTGGTGACAGCCAACATGGCTTCAACAAGGGCAAGTAATGCCTGAACATATTTGGTGGCCTTCTATGAATGCAATACGGCATTGGTAGACAAGGGGAGAGCAACAGACATCATCTACCCGGACTCATGCAAAATGTTTGATACTTTCCCACATGACAAGCCAACCGCATCCTGGGCTGCATCAAAAGAAGCATGGCCAGCCAGTCGAGGGAGGTGATTCTGCCCCTCTACTCCACTCTGGTGAGACTCCACCTGGAGTACTACGTCCAGCTCTGGAGTCCTCAGCAGAAGAAGGACAGGGACCTGTTGGAATGAGTCCAGCGGAGGGCCATGAAGATGATCAGAGGGCTGGAGCACCTCTCCTATGAGGACAGGCTGAGAGTTGGGGTTGTTCAGCCTGGAGAAGAGAAGGCTCCAGGGAGACCTTATAGCAGCCTTCCAGTACCTGAAGGGGGCCTCCAGGAGAGATGGGGAGGGAATCTTTATCAGGGAGTATAGCAATAGGACGAGGGCTAACGGTTTTAAACTGGAAGAGGGTAGATTTAGATTATACATTAGGAAGAAATTCTTTACTGGGAGGGTGGTGAGGCACTGGAACTGGCTGCCCAGGGAAGTTGTGGATGCCCCATCCCTGGAAGTGTTCAAGGCCAGGTTGAATGGGGCTTTGAGCAACCTGCTCTATTGGGAGGTGTCCCTGCCCATGGCAGGGAGGTTGGAACTCGGTGATCTTTAAGGTCCCTTGCGGCAGCAAAGGGCACGGACTCCGCCAGGTGGTAAAGCGAATACGTTTAATGTTTCATTTTACAGCATATATGGTTTCTCTCTTTTGATCACGCACTGTGCTCTCTACACAGATAGGTTGTGGGGGCCTGTCCACGCGCCGTTATGAGCAATACAATTGGCTACATATAAGTGTTCATGCGCCTAGGCTAATTAGTCATTGTTATTTGTTTTGGTATTGTTATCTATTTGTTAGCTTGCTATCTATTTTGCATTTCCTTCACATTGCCATATAAGGACATTGTTTACTGTTCTTAAGGCTTCCTTCCCATCACTGCAAGAACACCTGCCGAGCCCTCGCTCAGCAGTGCGTCTCCACAATTCTTCACTCCCCACAATCCCTTCCAACTCTAACCATTCTATGATTCTGTGGTCCTATGATCTGGACCTCTGGGAAGCAGGATCTCAGAGGCAAAGAGGCATTATGATACAAAAGTACAGAGCAGATAAACTTGTCAGTGCTGGGTGGACAGTAACAAAATGCTGGTTAAAACTCTCCAAGCCCTGCGGCTTTTTGTAATGGGCATTGTACTGAAGTCAAGTTTTACACCACCCATCTCTTGTAGCTTTTCAAAAGCCCTGGTCTACAGTGGGGAGAGGAACTTTCCAGTAGTCTGAAGGAGCACAGATGGTTGAGTTTACCAGCTTTCCAAGTGGTTTTAATTTATTTTTCCTTCCTGAGATAGTTAAATGCACATTCCTTGGTTTTGTAAAAACAAATGGTCTACTCTCCCACTTCAGGTGAATTTCAAATGAAAGCCAGACTTAATTAGAGCCTTTGAAAGCTTAAAAGTTAATATGTGCCTATTAAACACTAACCACCAATCATTTGCTGTCCATTTGCTAGCAATAAGCTCCAGGCATCGGTGCTCACAGGCATGCCAATGTGTGACATGGGGCTGTATTAGTGGGGACCATCTTAGGAGGAAAGATCATGTTCATGGCACCATGCCCGACTCGGGAGGGCAGGCAGAGGCCAGGGAAAGGAGGAGGAGATGTTTGACTTCTCAGGGGCTTGGAGAAATGTCTCTAGCTCAGAAAACACCCACAGGGTAAGATTGTCTCTCTGTTGGATTTGCTATGGGGTTTGAGCTTGCAGGGAGGTGGGGAGAGGCATTGGCACTGAGTGGCCACCAGCAGATCAGTGCCACTTGATTTTGGTGGTCAGCTCTTCAGCTCCATAAGTCAATGGTATGACGGTGATGTGTACCTGGCAAAGATCTAGGGAGGCAACAGCTGCCTGGGATGATTCCCTACAGTTGTCCCTGTGCAGGACACACAAGAATTATTGTTCCTACTTAATAAGTTTGGTAAGTCAGGGATTAAATGAGTTGTCAAAGGCCACACAGAGCCAGTGGCAAAGCAGGGAGTACACCATGAGCCTTCTCTGCTCTCAGAGGCAGCTCACAGACCACTCTGTGTCTTAAATGCAGTGATTCAACAACCCTGTGGCTTGTGTACATGTTTAAATGGAAGACAAGTGGCGGCATTTCTATCTATTTTTGCACTAGTAACATCTGTCCAGACTTCTAAGACTGCACAAGGACTGATGAGTAGTTCAGTAAAGATCTCTAGCAGACAAAATATGCATGCAACACATAGGGAGTTATAGAATCATCAAATTGCCTAGGTTGGAAGGGACCTTTCAGATCATCTAGTCCAACCATAAACCTAACACTGACAAAAAACATCACTAAACCATATTGCTAAGCACTATGTCTAGCTGTCTTTTAAATACCTCCAGGGATGGTGCCTCAACCACTTCCCTGGGCAGCCCATTCCAATGCTTAATGACCCTTTCAGTGTAAAAATTTTTTCTAATATCCAATCTAAACCTCCCGTGGCACAACTTCACAGAATCACAGAATGAGGTCAAGGAGAACTCAAGGCCATTTCCTCTTGTACAGCTGCCTGTTACTTAAGAGATTGACCCCCACCTCTCTACACCCTCCTTTCAGGTAGTTGTAGAGAGCAATAAGGTCTCCCCTCAGCCTCCTTTTCTCTATGCTAACCAACCCCAGCTCCCGCAGCCACTCCTTATAAGACTTGTTTTCCAGACCCCTCCCCAGCTTCATTGCCCTTCTCTGGACATGCTCCAGAACCTCAATGTCTTTTTTTGTAGTGAGGAGCCCAATGTTTAACCTCCCTGCAAAAATTTCACTGACAGTCTTGCAATAAATATATATTTTTATGGCCTATTTCTTAATCGTATTCTGTTGCATAATATCATGCTAAGAACTGCTAGCTACCTTGCCAATGGAAATATGTTGCTGGCAAGTGGTAAGCCTCTCCAGATCTGCTCAAGGAGTTATAACTGTAACAATATAAGCAAATAGATCGTCAGCATAATCCTTTCTGCTTTTATTTTTCTCTTTTTCTTTCCTCTCCTACTTCTTCTGAAAACCAGATTATTGGACGAGGGAAAGGCTGTTGATATTGTATACCTGGACTTTGGAAAAGCATTCGATAATGTCCCCCATACAAATCTGCTGGAAAAACTGGCTTCACACGGCCTGGACGAGCATACGATCTGCTGGATCAAGCACTGGCTGACTGGAAGGTCCCAAAGAGCGGTGCTCAATGGATTCAAATCCAGCTGGCGGCCGGTCACAAGTGGTGTGCCTCAGGGCTCAGTGTTAGGACCATTTCTGTTTAACGTCTTTATTGACGATCTCGACAAGGGCATAGGGTGTATCATCAGCAAGTTTGCAGATGACACCAAGTTAAGCAGGGGTGTTGATTCCCAGGAGGATAGGGAAGCCCTACAGAGGGACCTAGATAGATTGGATCACTGGGCCAACATCAATGGCATGAGTTTCAACAAGGGCAAGTGCCAGGTCCTGCACTTGGGCCACAATAACCCCGTGCAGCGCTACAGGCTTGGGGAAGTGTGGCTGGAAAGCTGCCTGGAGGAAAGAGACCTGGGGGTTCTAACTGACAAGCAGCTGAATATGAGCCGGCAGTGTGCCCAGGTGGCCAAGAAAGCCAATGGCATCCTGGCTTGTATTAGAAATAGTGTGACCAGCAGAAGTAGGGAGGTGATTATGCCCCTGTACTCAGCACTGGTGAGGCCACACCTCGAGTATTGTGTCCAGTTCTGGGCACCTCAATACAAGAGAGATCTCGAGGTGCTGGAGCGAGTGCAGAGGAGGGCAACGAAACTAGTGAAGGGCCTGGAAGTCAAATCATACGAAGAGCAGCTGAAGGAGCTGGGACTGTTTAGTATGAGGAAGAGGAGGCTGAGGGGAGACCTCGTCACTCTCTACAACTACTTGAAAGGACACTGTAGAGAGGTTGGGGCTGGTCTCTTCTCACAGGTAATGAACGATAGAATGAGAGGGAACGGTTTCAAGCTCCAACAGGGTAGGTTTAGACTGAACATTAGGAAGGAATTTTTCACAGAGAGAGTGGTCGGGCATTGGAATAGGCTGCCCAGGGAGGTGGTTGAGTGACCGTCCCTGCATGTGTTTAAGGGACGTTTAGATGCGGTACTGAGGGATATGGTGTAGGGGAGGACTTTGTAGAGTAGGGTACATGGTTGGACTCGATGATCCCAAGGGTCTCTTCCAACCTCAATGATTCTATGATTCTATGATTCTTTCCTCTCATTTTCACACCCCACACACCCCTCCTTGCTCAGTTCTCCATTAGTATTTAGAAGATTTCACAGTTTTCTCCCAACCCTGGAAAGAATGTAAGTCGACACTGCTGATTGCCTTTGAAAATATTTGGAACAAATTATCTTTACTTTTGGAATATGAATAAAGCAATGCAAGCCTCACCAGAGAAATATGAAAAACAGGGTGGGATTCACAGAAGGTCTGTACCTTTTTTTTTTTAATCTCTTTCTTTTAAAAAAAGAAAATCATACAATTTTTCTTCATTTTTTCCCCTTCTTTTTTTTACCTCAGCTTGGAAAATATTTCATCTGGGAAAAGTGAAGCATCTAGGGAAGTGCTTTTTTATGAGGTGGCATCTTCATAAGCTCTTTTAAAGGTGAAAATGATGATTGGCATGAGTCAATTGATAGAATCATAGAATCATAGAATCATAGAATCATAGAATGGTTAGGGTTGGAAGGGACCTCAAAGATCATCTAGTTCCAACCCCCCTGCCATGGGCAGGGACACCTCCCACTAGAGCAGGTTGCTCAAGGCCCCATCCAGCCTGGCCTTGAACACTTCCAGGGATGGGGCATCCATAACCTCCCTGGGCAACCTGTTCCAGTGTCTCACCACCCTCATAGTAAAAAATTTCTTCCTGATATCTAATCTGAATCTTTTTTCTTCCAATTTGAAACCATTTCCCCTTGTCCTATCATTACACTTCCTGTCAAAGAGTCCTTCTCCAGCTCTTCTATAGGCACCCTTCAGGTATTGAAAGGTTGCTATAAGGTCTCCCCGGAGCCTTCTCTTCTCCAGGCTGAACAGCCCCAGCTCCCTTAGTCTGTCTTCATAGGAGAGGTGCTCCATCCCTCTGATCATCTTCGTGGCCCTCCGCTGCACCTGTTCCAGCTGGTCCATGTCCTTTCTGTGTTGAGGACTCCAAAGCTGGACACAGTATTCCAGGTGGGATCTCACAAGAGCAGAGCAGAGGAAAAAAAAAAAAAAAAAAAAAAAAAAAAAAAAAAATCTCCTGATGCAGCCCAGGACACGGTTGGCTCTCTGGGCTGCCAGCGCGCATTGCCGGCTCATGTTGAGCTTCTCGTCCATAAGCACTCCCAAGTCCTTCTCCTCAGGGCTGCTCTCCAGCCATTCTCCACCCAACCTGTATTTGTGCCTGGGGTTGCCATGTCCCAGGTGCAGAACCCTGCACTTGGCTTGGTT
>JAHSPS010061778.1:0-17590 GCA_033628365.1 Calidris temminckii | reverse complement strand
CTGTTAAATTGCCTTTGTCTCAACCCACGAGTTTTGCCTTTTTCTTCCGATTTCCCTTCCCGGCCGCGGTGTCGGTGGGGGCTCTGGTCTGCGGGAGCGGCTGCCACGTGGTCCTTTGTTGCCATCTGAGGCCAAACCACGAAACAGATGTAGTAGGGAGAGAAAACTACGGTGTTCCTCAGGGGTAGGTATTGGAACTGGCGCTGCTTAACATCTTTGTCGGAGACATGGACAGTGGGATTGAGCACACCCTCAGCAAGTTTGCCCACAACACCAAGCTGTGTGGTGCGGTCGACATGCTGGAGGGAAGGGATGCCATCCAGAGGGACCTGGACAAGCTCGAGATGTGAGCCCCCTGTGAACCTCATGAAGTTCAACCAGGCCAAGCGCAAGGTCCTGCACGAGTGTCAGGGAAATCCCAAGCACAAATACAGTCTGGGCGGAGAATGGACTGAAAGCAGCCCTGAGGAGAAGGACTTGGGGGTGCTCGTGGATGAGAAGCTCAACATGAGCCAGAAAGCCAAGTGCATCCTGGGCTGCATCAAAAGAAATGTGGCCAGCAGGTCGAGGGAAGTGATTCTGCCCCTCTACTCTGCTCTCGTGAGACCCCACCTGGAGCACTGTGTCCAGCTCTGGGGCCCAAAAAAAATAATAAGGAAAGACATGGACCTTTTGGAGCGGGTGTGGGTTCAGTTAAAGGTCACTCACACAGCTAAGATTTACTTGCATCTGGGAGCAACAGTGTGTGCCAGTAACAACCTTGAGAGCAGGGGAGGAATGAGAAACACAAGTTTCACATCCTGAAGCACATCCTGACAAAAAACAGAGCACAGTCTGGGAACCGAAACTTGTCTTGGTAGCAGAGTACCTGTTATTGTGATAAGCTCAGTAGAAGGTAAAAAATATTTTTGTAAGTCCACGATTGGGCATTACGAGGGGAGTGGGTTTGTGTCTTAGCGTATATAAGTTTCTCTGTGTAGCAATAAAGGATGTCGATGTGGGATTTTTGGATTTGCTTACTGCATGACCTACGAGTCCGTGATTTCTTCATGCGCCACAAATGGTGCCTGAACAGGGCTAAAGATTCAGCAGGACGGTGATCAAGGACCGGTGGCGTACCCCCGTGAGCCGGACAGAAGACGTCGATCACCAAGGAGCTCCTATATAGTCATCGCTGCACGATATAAGGTCAGCACAGCGAAGGCCCAGGGAGGGTATTATTATAATGGGGCAGTCTGTGACGAAAGCGCAGCAGATACATAAAGCACTTTTAATGAAAAACGTTAAGGAACAAGGATTAAAGTTACAGCCTCTTAAGCTTGTACAGCTTTTAGTATGGATTCGGGATCATTGTCCGTGGTACCCCCCCCAACGGGTCTTATGATCTTTCTGACTGGCAGAAAGTGGGAGAATGCTTGCAAGCGCAACTAATTATTGATCATGATGTTAATTCTGATAATATCGTAACATGGCGTGTCATACATACGGCGTTAAGAACATTCCTCCCTACCGATAAAGTGGTTGCTAACTCAGATTGTCCGCCTCCACCGGCTGATTTATTAACTTTAGAGGACACAGCTCCTGCTAGTTCAGACCCTGACGCTGAGCCTGTCTGTGGTTCAGCTCAGCAGCCGCAATTGCTGTTAGCTGCTACAGTAGAAGCAGCTGACGACTTAGACTCACAGATACCTGAGGATCCCTTCGATCCAGGTCCTATTGACTCTGATCAAGAGCCTGATTTGTACCCGCCCTTAACTCCAGTTAAAGCTATGGTGGCTTCTGTGCCAACCGCGGAACAGATCTTACAAAATACTAGACGAATGACTGCTAGTCGTGCCTCCGTTACGCGTCTGCCGCCTTATGCTCCTTCTCTAGACATGCCTCCTAATGATTCTCACGATAAGGCAAGAAGGAAGTTCATGGAAGCGTGTAGAAAAAGGGCTTTGCAAGAGGGTGATATTGAAATGCTTCAAGCTATGCCGGTCATCTATAGACCCCACCAGCTTCCTCACTATGAGACACTGACATATGAAGTTATCAAAGAGTTAAGAAAAATCCATTAAGGAAAATGGTTTACAAGCCTCCTTTACTATTAGTTTGCTGGAAGCGATATCGGAGTCGTATGTTATGGTTCCTGCAGATTGGAAAATGGTCTTAAAGTTGATGTTAACGGCAGGGCAATATTCCATCTGGTTAACAGAATATCGTGAGTTGGTCACTGCCCAAGCATTAGAAAATTTGACAGCTGGGCATCCTATTGGGGCTGATCACTTGATGGGAGAAGGGCAATACGCGACTACAGCAGCGCAAGCTCAAATGAATAAATTAGCTTTCCAACAAGGGTCTACGCTCGCCTTACGGGCTTTAAAATGAGTTCCCAATGGTAAACGTACAGAACTGTCATTTGCGAGTGTCCGACAGGGAGCACAAGAGCCTTACATAGAATTCATAGACCGCTTGCAAACAGCTATTTCTCGACAGATTGAACTTCCCGCAGCTGCTGAACTTTTGTTAATGCAATTAGCAGTGGAAAATGCTAACACTCAATGCCGCAGGGCTTTAGACCCTATACGTGGCAAGGCTACCACTCTGAATGAACTTATTAAAGCGTGTCAGCATGTAGGAACGGAAGAGCACAGATTTGAGATGTTAGCGACATCATTGGCTCAACAACTAACCGTGGCTTGTGCTGCTGTTAAATGTTTTTCATGTAGGCAGGACAGACACATGAGAAAGGATTGCCCAAAACGAAGGGGAGAAAAGGATAAGACTCCGAATGAATTATGTCCTCCGTGCCAGAAAGGATATCATTGGAGCAATCAATGTCGCTCTAAATATGATAAAAATGGTAATCCCTTACCCTCTCCACGGTCGGGAAACACCAAGAGGGGTGCGCGGTCCGGTGTTCCACACAATCCCAACAGGGCCCAAGGGCAGATGCTGCAATTAGCACCACCCCAGGAGTGCTGGGTTGGACGTGGCAAATGTCGCCACAACAAACATAAATGATACTTCTGTGCACCTGATATGGACAGGACTGCAAGGGCCTTTGCCTTTTAATAGACATGCTTTGTTACTGGGCCAGTCTTCTACTACAAAGATGGGTTTGTTTGTTTTACCTGGGATTATTGATAGTGACTATCGGGGAGAAATTAAAATCATGGTATGGACTCCAAATCCTCCTTGTACCACACCAGCAGGTGAACGCATTGCTCAATTAATAGCTCTCCCTAGCTTGTCTCCCTTAACAGACAACACTCCTGCATCGACACCAATCCATGGAGCGGGAGGTTTCGGGAGTACAGGATCTCCACAGATTTATTGGACTCAGTCGATCAGGATTCAACAACCCTTTCTTACTTGTCAACTTAATGGTAAAGATTTTTCAGGGTTGGTAGATACTGGAGCGGATATTTCTATCATCCGTAAGTCTGACTGGCCGTCTGAATGGCCTGTTGTGGACACAGCTGCTTTAATTACTGGGGTGAGGGGAACTCAGCTTCCTCAACAATCGCTACAATCCCTGCTGGTTGAAGGACCGGATGGGAAAATAGCTAAATTGAAACCATACATTCTACCAGTACCCTGTACATTATGGGGCCGGGACTTGATTTCACAATGGGGTTTGCTTTTAACAACGCATTTTTGACTGGGGTCGCTGATGTCCAGCCGCGGCTCAAACTTCGGTGATTAACCAATTCCCCTGTTTGGGTTGATCAATGGCCCCTCAGAGGTGAGCGGCTGGAGCGAGCACGAGAGCTGGTTGCAGGACAATTGCAGTTAGGACATATTGTCCCTTCTACAAGCCCATGGAATACTCCAATTTTTGTAATACCTAAGAAATCGGGCAAATGGCGATTATTGCAGGATCAACAGGCAGTTAATGCTGTTATAGCTCCAATGGGTGCACTGCATTTGGGACTGCTGAATCCTGCAATGATACCACACTCTTGGAATCTGCTTGTCATTGATTTAAAGGATTGTTTCTTTACAATTTTTCTGCATCCTGATGATTGTCCACATTTTGCCTTTTCTGTACCTTCTATTAACAATGAAGGGCCTATGGAGAGATATCATTGGGTAGTGCTTCCTCAAGGCATGAAAAATAGTCCAACTATTTGTCAATTTGTTGTTTATTCTGCTTTGAAACCAGTGAAAACACAATTTCCTACTCTGTTGTTTTATCATTATATGGATGACATTTTAATTGCTGCACCTGATGAGTTTCAGTTACAATCTGCGTTTGCTGAGGTGAAATTGGCCATGGAACGCTGCGGACTTCAGATTGCACCTGAGAAGGTACAGTCTATACCACCTTGGAGATATCTGGGATGGCAAATCTTAGATAAAACCATTATTCCACAACCCATATGAACTGTCAATACAGTAACTACACTGAATGAGTTACAAAAATTATTGGGAACCATTAATTGCCTACGACCTTTATTGGGGATTTCTACAGAATTATTATCTCCCCTGTTTGACCTTTTCAAAGGTGTCCCGGTTTGAAGTAAAACCGGAGCAATTTTGTGTTCTGTAACTTTACATTTTAGCTAGGCCTCCTCTAACTCTCTGAAATTAACGGCATATTGTGGAGAAAACTGCTTGTTCTCAGAATGATAAGACCAATGTTTGTGCTCCATGCCAAGGAACAGTATGCAGAGAGGCNNNATTTTCTTCCTTTTTTAAAATTTATTTTAATATTAATTCTTCATTAAAGTAGTTAATGAAGACCGGGGCCGGGGCCCGTGCCAGTGCCGCGGCTTTTGCCGGTACTGGCGGAGGTGTGGGCCTGGCCGGTGCCGGAGCCGGTGAGGCGGTAGCCGTTGCCGCTGGGGCCAATGTCGGC
Source organism: Calidris temminckii (assembly GCA_033628365.1). NCBI lineage: Eukaryota > Metazoa > Chordata > Aves > Charadriiformes > Scolopacidae > Calidris > Calidris temminckii. Next base: position 12,741 of record JAHSPS010061778.1, on the reverse strand, counting down.
GTGGCTGGCGGCGTAACTTTCGCCCGTGCCGGAGCCGGGGACTTGGCATTGGCCGGAGGCGAGGCTGGTGCCGTTTGTGTCTGCTGTGCCTTTCGCCGGGGCTGGGGCCGGTGTGGTTTGGGCAGTTGTTTGATCTTCTGCTATCTTTGATTTCATCCGTGCGGTCTGAGTAGTAATATCACGTCACATAATACTCAATCCTGCACTGATATTTAATAAAAATCCACCCTTGCAACACATTCAGGAAAACCAATAACAAAATAATTGTCTAAATAGCCCGAAGGCTATTTATAGTAATATATAATAATAAATATAGTAAATATTTATAGTAATATAATATATTCGGCCAATGAAACACCACTGCATTTATTGACCTCATACAAGGCTCTCTAAAGGCAGAATATAACATTTTGTGTAGGAACAATATGATGTGAGATGTCTGTTCTCCCTGAGCAAGCTGGAATTCAAACTATTCAGGCAATCTATCAGAGCTCTGATCAAACTCCATTAATGCCGCATGTTGGGCACCAATAAACCTGTCGAGGTTTAGGCCGAATTGGCCCATGATGGCGACAGATGGTCTCCCCCCACTTCTCGCTCCAGGAGAAAAAGGGGGAGAGAGAAAGAGATTTAAGAGTTTATGAATGAAGTAAACTAATGAAATATTAATATTAAAATTAAAAGGAAATAATGAAATAGATGCAAGATATGCAAAACCATATCAAGCTCCCAGGATGACATCACTGGCAGGCACTGGGGAAGTCCCAGACTGGACTCAGCGACAGATGGGAACTGGATTCCAGCTCTGGAGTCAGGAACACACGGATCGGGATCAAAGGCAGATGAACAGACAGGGCCCTCTTCAGACGACAGCCATTGAAGAAAGAGAGCTGACCCTTTTGAACCCTCAGCTTTTATACTGAGCATGGGGCAGATGAGATGGAATACCCTTGTTGGACAGGTTTGGGTCACCTGTCCTGTCCAATCCTCCCTGCAGGTGGGACCCTTCTACGCTTTTCCGTTTCCGACCCTCCAACGGGGCAAATAATGAAATTAGCTGGCCTTGGTTGTTATAGCAATAAGTATAAGCAAGGGCCTCTCTGCATACTGTTCATTGGCATGAAGTACAAACATCAGTCTTATCACTCTAAAAGCAAACAGTTTTCTCCACAATATGCCGTTAATTTCAGAGAGTTAGAAGAGGCCTAGCTAAGAAGTAAAATTACTGAACAGAAAGTTGGTTCTATTTTAACTCAGACCGGGACATAGAAACAGGGTATTTAGTAGTTTATTTAAACTTCTGTCATAGTATTCAAAATATGACTAACTTTTCTTTACTGTTTTCTGTATAAGCTAAATATTTATCCCACTGAAAAGTGTACAGTGAAGAAGAATGATTAATCCTTATATATCTGTATTTTATATAAATATTCCTGAGGCTTTAACTTAGTGTAATAGTTTATAAAATATCTTGGCAGAATTTTCACCATGAGAGCATTTCAACAACAAATTAAGTTGAGCTATAAGGAACAGGTTGTGTAATAACTAATAACTGTGTATGACTATTGCCTTAGCATCCCTTCATCCCAGTGGACTTTAAAGCTTTCCTGTGTGAGGAAGTCAAAAGTAGTTATAAGCCACCTTTATGGATCCCCTATTCCAAACTGCCATGACAATAGTATGCAGTGGTATTCTGAAGATATAGTTCACAAACTACAATGTATATCTATATAGAACTCCTACACTTAATTAAAAAAAAAAACAACAACCCTGTAGCTTATTTTGGGGAAAACTCCACTACAGTAATTTAAAACTGAAGACATATGACCCTAAGACAGTGTTAACAAGAACAGCTGATCAGCTTCAGTAACCAATTTTTATATGTACATCTATTTAAAAATGATTGATCATAGAATATTTATTATCCACCCCAGATCTGAGGAAAGGGGAGTTGCAAGACTATTTTAAATATAACAGACATACTACTTTAAGCTATGCTCCATGCTTGAAGTGTTTATTTTAAAATCCTATTGATTACTCATTTTCCTCTGTCCTGTAAGAGGACAAATTACTTTCCTCCAAGTCATTTGTCCTCTTACAGAAAGTTCAGCAAAGTCCATAAAAAACAGCTATTTCTTCAGCCAAACCAAGTGTGAACTACTTTCAAGACTTATAAACCTAATGGAAATTATTTTGGTGGAAGTGGTAACTGATGTTTTAAATGAACAAAGCTTGGTGCTCTAGTCTGCAGGAAAATTTAGAGTCAGTTCACAAAGAGACAATTATGCCTTAACTGATTCTGGACTGTATGCATTCCAAAGGACAACACCAAGGAATACTTTACAGATGTTACATCCCTCCTGTCTCTCTTTATCACTCTTTTCCACTCTTATCTCTCTTTTCTTCCAGTTGCAGGGAAAGCATCTATTCCAAAACAGGTGTCCTGTTATACTCTGAAAAGTATGAATTTTTTGTGATCTGGGGTTTAATTCTACTTGTTAAAAAAACAGATGAAGTTCAAAATTAATTATTTGATCCAAATAAAACAAACATTAATTTGGCTGAAATATTGCAGACAAAAAAAAAAATGGGAGCCATAGCAATACAATAACAAACCCTCTGAACTTGTAAAAACTAGTGTGGTAAGGATATGTTTTCCTTTTCCATATGTGGGTAAATGGGACTAAATGATATATGGAATTCACTGTGCAGGCTTCAGTTTTCCACATTATGTTTAGAAAGGAATGGGTTTAACTCTTGACAGGCTTATGTAATGAGTCTGGGGATATTTACACTTTTAAACCCATTTTTTGCAAACTTTCAAGAATTAAATAAAGTAATCATTGCAGGGAAAAAAAAAATCTATTTTTGAAGACAACAGGCACTGAGGTTGGTTAGTAACACATTTGTTCTCATTCTTTCCGTGATCCAAGGAGAATATAAACATGGTGGAACAGTGACATGATCTGGGCTGGATAAAAAAAAAGACTAGATCTAGATTTTAGAAGAGCAAACTTCAGCTCGCTTAAAGCTCATCTGGGAGGGATTCCGTGGGAAACTTCCATGGAAGATAAAGGTGCTAGTGAGTGCTGGGAGTTTTTCAAGAATGCTCCCCTAGAAGCACAAAAACAGTTCATCCCCTTTAAAGGTAAGGGAAGTAGGTGGAGCAAGAGACCCCCTTGACTTAACTACAAGCTTCTGAGTCTGCTCAAAACCAAAAGAGAAGCGTACCAGAGATGGAAAAGCAGACAAATACCCATTGAGAACAACAAGGGCATTGCCAGAGCATGCAGAGATGCAGTTAGAAAAGCAAAAGCTGAGCTCAAATTGAAATTGGTCAGAGATGTCAAAAACTACAAGAAACAGTTCTTCACGTACGTAAACAACACACAGAAACAGAAGGAAAATATTGGCCCATTGTTTAACAGGAGAGGTGAATTAGTCACCAACAACACTGAAAAAGCAGAGGTTCTCAACACTTTCTTCTCTTCTGTCTTTACCATCACTGTTGGGCCCCAGGCCTTGGAAACAACAGTCCAGGTTGATGCAAACAAAGGCTCACTGTCAGTGGAGGAAGAGTTGGTATGTGAACTATTATGGGAGCTTGACCCCTACAAATCAATGGGCCCTGACATTATTCACCCAAGGGTGTTAAGAGATCTGACCAATGTCATTGCAAGGATGCTCTCCATAATCTTTGAGAAGTCGTGGAGATCAGGGGACATCCCAGAAGACTGGAAGAAGGCTAATGTCACTCCCATCTACAAGAAGGGCTTAAAGAAGGATCCAGGAAATTATAGGCCCATTGGTCTTACTTCAGTCCCTGAGAAAGTTATGGAACAAATCCCCCTGGGGACTATCACAAGTCAAATGAAGCACATGATTGGAAAAGCCAGCATGGATTCACCAAGGGCAAATCACGCTTGACAAACCTGATCGCCTTCTATGACAAAGTAACCTGCTCAGTTCATGTGGGGCAAGTGGTGGGCGTTGTCTACCTGGATTTCTCCAAGGCTTTCAATACAGTTTCCCACAGCCTCCTCCTAGAGAAACTGATGAGTTACGGTCTAGACAATTGGTCTGTGTGGTGAGTGGGGAACTGGCTGACAGGCTGCACCCAGAGGGTGGTGGTAAACATCTCCTTTTCAAACTGGCAAGCTTTCACAAGTGGGGTCCCCCAGGGATCGATACTGGGCCCAATGCTGTTTAATATCTTCATAAGTGATGTGGATGATGGGATCAAGCATACCCTGAGGAAATTTGCCAATGCTACCTGAGTGGGGAAGTGGACTCTTCTGAAGGGAGAGCTGCCCTGCAGGAAGACCTGGATAGGCTGGAAGAGTGGGCTAATGTCAAGGTTTGGGGTGGGCTTGCCACTAAAACAAATTACAGATGTTCTCCCCTGCGGCAACAAAAGGCACGGACTCTGCAGGGAGGGGTGAAGCAAAGACCTTTAATGTTTCATTTTTGCAGCATATATAGTTTCCATCTTTTGATCACGCACCGTGCTCTCTACACAGATAGGTTGTGGGTGAATGTCCACGCGCAGTTGTGAGCAATACAATTGGCTACATATAAGTGTTCACGCACCTAGGCTAACCAATCATTACCATCTGCTTCGCTATACTGCTATCTACTTTGCTGCCTTGTTATAGGCTTTTCTGCCTTGCTACGTTTCACACCCCCCACACATATTGCCATATAAGGACATTGTTTTACTGTTCCCAAGGCTTCCTTCCCATCAATGCAAGAACACCTGCTGAGCTCTCGCTCAGCAGCGTGTCTCCAACTTCATCATTCTCCACACTCCCCCACCTCTCTCTCGGAGTATTCATCTGGGTTTTTTGAGCAGAAGCTGATAAGGAGGTTAAAAGTATTGAGATAAAATATAGCAGACTTAAAATTATATTTTGTTCTTGGGATATGACACAGCATTAGAAATCTGTTATATTTGATAGTTTTTCACTAGAATGTAGTACACCGCTGGGACAGGTTGCCCAGGGAAGCTGTGGAATTTCCATCTTCGGTGGTTTTCAGGACTCAGCTAGAAAAAGCCACTTGGACCAGGTGGACAGACTAGGTGATTAGACTCTACAGACACTGAATTGTTTTAATTCAGGTAAACTGAGTTGTTACATTTGGGCGGTATTCTCTTTGTAAGGAATTCACACATCAACAGCATATTCTGGCTTCCAATAGTTAGGATCCCTGCAACATTAGTAAAGGGTTAAGCTGCCTCTCCCGGTCAGTGAATCAAGTACTTCAGTAAAATTCAATGCACTGCTGCACTGTCTGTCATGACCAGGAAAGACTAGTACTAGACTCTTGCTTGGGACTTGTCAAAGATCTAGAATCTTTCGCAGTTATATTTTTCACTGAATTTCACTGAATTTTTAGAGTTGGAAGGCACCATAGAGATCATCTAGTCCAACTCCCCTGCTGAAGCAGGATTGCCTAGAGCATGTTAGAGCATGTTACTCAGGACTGCATCCAGGCGGGTCTTGAAAATCTCCAAAGAAGGGGACTCCACAACCTCCCTGGGCAGCCTGTTCCAGGGCTCTAGCACCCTCACCGTGAAGAAGTTTTTTCTCATATTTGAGTGGAACCTCCTATGTTCCAACTTGTGCCCGTTGCCCCTCGTCCTCTCACTGGCAACTGCTGAAAAGAGTCTGGCTCCCTCCTCCTTCAACCCACCCTTCAGATACTTATAAGCATTGATAAGGGACACCACTTTCTGGTGTTTTTTTTTTTTAATAACTTGATCAACCTCGACTGGGATATGAATAATCAGATATCAAATGGCTGAGCTGAGCACTGCTTACAGAGGAAGTCACATTCTGGTAGTGACTTTGCAAATTATATCTAATTTAGAAATGGCTAAGAGTTCCAAATCAGAGAATAAGTCATTTGTCCCATTCTCTCTAGACTAGATCCAAAATAAAATTTAGTGGATCTTAGGCAAATTAAGGTGCCAAAGACCAAAACTTTAATTTTGAAAATGATCAGTGATCAGGCACTTGAGTCTGCAGTCTTAAACTAATTCCCATGTGTCTTACGTTCTGATTTTGTCCATGCTTGTCAATGACAGGATTAAGGAACTCAGCTACTGTTTCATGCTACCTTCAGGCTTTGAAGTTCAGCATCTTATACATAACACCTAAGTATCTATTTCTAGGATTTTAGATTCTACTTTGGGAGCCAAAGGTCTTGTGTTGGGCATTGCAATACTCAGTGCTGTGAGAAACCTGTCTCTAATCCCATGGAAGAAAGTCAGGTTAATTGCTTTTGAAAAGGAAGCAAATGAAAGTTTCATTGACTCCTTTTGAAAAAGCTGTCACTTGTTCTTAGCTTCCTTAAAGACTTCAACTTACCTTTCCTTGAAGTCAATGGTTTCTTTCCATTTACTGCAACTGGAGTTAGAGTACATACATAGAACTGTCAGAGATTCCCTATGTGCTGCTCTTGCTCTATTAACAATAGTAAATCAGTTTAAATCAGTTTGGTGATCAAATTGTTTTATCATTAAGAACTGAAGAATGCTACTGTTCTCTCAGCTGAGTAACTCCAGGCTGTTAACAGAAGAGTCGGGCCAACACTCCCCAAATGCCTCTTCTCTTTACCTGCTTCCCAGCCTGTAGCTGGGATTCCACCACTCTTTATATTCCAGGAGCCCATGTATAGGCACTTCTATATTAATGTGTTTTCATGAATTACTAATACCAATAATTGGTATCATGCCGGGACATTTAGTTGGGTACAACAGTCTTAGAGACTCTGGTTTTAGTTATTATGTAAAACATCAATGCTTTATTAAACCAATATACGTTTAATACAGACTTTGTGAACTGTTTCAAAAGCATTTACACATTTTATGCATTTAATAATTCTGCAAAGTGCTTCTGGAGTATATGTCCCCCTCATAAATTACATGTAAATTAATTTAGGCTCAATTGTACCTGCAATACTGATATAAAAGCTAGTATAGCTCTACTTTCAGAGATACCTGCCAGGATGCATGAACCACAGAATCAAAGGATGGTAGGGGTTGGAAAGGAACTTCGGAGACCAACTAGTCCACCCCCCCGCCAAAACAGGTTCACCTAGAGGAGGTTGGACAGGAATGCATTCAGGTGAGTTTTGAATGTCTCCAGAGAAGGAGACTCCACAGCCTCTCTGTGCAGCCTGTTCCAGCACTCTGTCAACCTCAAAGTAAAGAAGTTTGTCCTCATGTTGAGATGGAATTTCCTGTGTTCCACCTTGTGCTCATTGCCCCTTGTCCCTCACCGGGCAAAACTGAAAAGTCTGGCCCCATCCTCTTGACACCTGCCCTTTAGATATTTATAATCATTGATGAGGTCCTGTCGCGGACGGAGTGATTGACTTCACTAGTTACAGTGAAGTAGTGAAATATTTATTAAGGTGAAACAGTGATTTAACAAAACCAGTAGGAAGTGCGATAAAACCAGTAGTAAATGCGATAGTGTTTTACGAGATTCGATGTCAGGGTACACTCTATTATTTACTGCCCAGAGGACAGGGTCAGACAAGCTGTCAGGGAGACCCTCCCGTTGAGTCACGAGGTTCAGAAAGGACCCCCTTGCTTTCTAAACTCCTTCTCAGAGAGGAGTCTAGGTGCGGCTGGATCCAATCCTAGTCCCAGACTTGGTCAACGGTTTATGTCTAAAGGATTATATATGCGCAATCAACCCTTTACATTACTTAGCTAAGATTTCAAAGTCTAGCATGCTATGAGTCACTTACCGAGAATCTGTTGTGGCAAGGAATCTCTCAACCTCGAGGAGTAGAACCTTAAGCGAGCGTCCTCACAAAAGGGGAGATCCTGGCGTGCAGCCCGCTGCCATACAGGAGAGCTCAAAGGGCTCTTGGGCTGTCCACTATTGATACAGTAAGATAATTGACCTATAGTCATATTTTCATGGCAACAAAATTTCTCGGTCCCCACTCTAGACAGTATTTTGACTATGTTGCCAGCCATCCCCCAGAGACCGGGTGCAAGTTATCACAGCTGCTGTTGTGATGGCCGTGGTGGCCAAGGCCGGGCAGGAGCCGGTGGGGGGGCAAACCAGGGAGAGCACACCGCCACAAATACCTAATATGATGTCAGACTGTTACACTTAACTGACATGACTTGACTTGGTATGAAGTGTCTGTTACACAGACAATCTGACCACAGCATGAGGATCTTCTGATTGCAATCTACAATTGGTATCTGGTACTCCTTCAAAGCAATACAGAAGTCTGAAAGCTATTTTTTGGGAAAAAAAATTAATTCAGACTTATCCTTTCCCATTCTTTTTAATATAAATTGGTTGATAGTAATCCTCTACTCCTAAAGCACCATTAAAAAAAAAGCACAAGGACCCAACCTTAACAACTCTAGATTTAATGACATGAAAGAAGACAACAAATTTATTTAATTATTTAATTTATAAAATGCATTGGCTATGGAACATAGCAAGATACAACAGTCATATTCCTCAGTTAATGGGAGTCATGAACTTGAAAGTCCAGTCCAACATTCATAAGGTTATTTAAGTTGGACACTTGCTACCCTTTATGATTTGTTTGTAGTAGTAAAAGGGCACATTTACAGAATAGCCCTAGGATAGCCTTTGGTTAGACAGCTTAATAGTAGCAGCAATAAAGCATTAAATGCTGAAGCTCCTTATATTGAACTCAGTCTGGAAGATCACTTTTTTTACAGTGGCTATTGAAAACTTGGCTCCTAAATAGCGAATGCTCTTCTTCAGAAGTAACTTCTGAGTCAAACATGCATATTTCTGTTTTAATAGAGAGCAAGCTGTTGTCATATAAAGCAACCAAACAATCAAGTTCTCCCTTAATGACACAGAAAAACCTTTTGAGAGAGCTGTAAGAGAGAGAGGGAAAAAAATATATAATTTTGACCCAACTATTCCAGATTTACTTACATTTATAATGCAAGCAGAAGAATCTCCTTCCAAGTGTTTAATATAATTTTATTTTATGAAGTCAAAAATCATCAGACAGAAAAACCACAGTAAGCAATGTTTGCCTTTGCCAAACAAATAATTTACGTAAACATTAGCAACTAAAAAAAAAAAGCTTACTTCAGCCTCTATATCTGATGCACACTCTATATCTGATTTTTGCTCATTGCTTATTAGGCTCAGTTTGCCTCAGACAATATTTTTACAAGGTCACTTTGCAAAAGTATGTCTAGCCTATCCAAACAACAATATTGTTTATGCCAAAGGTTTCACTTTGGGGATTGAAGTATTCCAACTACTGTTTAATAGGCTTTATGGAAAGGCAAAGAAAACATCATTTGTAGTGCACACAGCTTGTGTATGTAGTATAGAACTAAAGAGCACAGACTGACCATTGGCAATATGGCCTAAGTGAAAAAAGCCACAAAAGCAATGAGCTTTTGAGTTTTCCTCCTTGATATTATTCTTTTTAATTCCTGAACTTAACCAGAAATATGAATGCACAAGTGAGAAATACATCTGAACTCAGTAGCTACCTGGATATTCAAAATGCAAAAAATATTTTTCAAAAGAGAATTTGTAACAGTCATATGACTTTACAAGTCAACAGGAGAGGACACTCATCTACAGTCTTAGAACAAGCAATTGATGGGGAAGGAATGGAAAGAACTCCAATAAAAATCTTCTTAGAAATACTGAAGACAATACATTCTTCATAGCTGAAGTAATTAGTACCAGACCAAGTGTTTCAGAATATGATTAGAAGGTAAAATAAAACAAGCACATTTCTTTCTTCTCAAGCTATGTTCTTAGAAGACAAGCTTGGTCCATGGACTTTATTTCTAGTCAGTTTGTAACAGTTTTTCCAGTAAACTTTTTCAGAGGCTGAAACCTGCACTGCAAATTCATCATTGTTACTGACTGAAATTATGGTGGGTATGCAATATATTTTTGTGGTGTGAAATCTATTTAGATTTGATCAGTAGTGATTCTTGTAACCCGTGCTGTATAAGAGCCTAACGTATTCAGGAGGTATGGGGTTTTATTGCAATAATAGGAGTTCTCATTGAATACTTACCTATTCATAAAGTTCAACACTTAAAAATTGGAAAAGGTGTTTGTTCCTGTAACTCTATCATTCTTATCAAGGACACTGGCATTATTCCTTAAAGGAAGCCTCTTGCCTGTGATCAGAATCTCTTCAGTGAGCCAAGAAGGATCCTGATTCTCACACTGAGTGACTGAAGATCACTACTACAGGAACATGGTTCTGTAAACACCTATCTATCTCTGTCTCAGCTCCTCTGATACTACACAATCTTTTAATCATTTCTTGCAACTCAGCCACCTGACGTAACAGATCATCAACCTGTGTACACTGTGTGCAAGTACTTATCTTACTGCCAGGAGAAGTAGAAGTGTTTGGGTACTCACTGCAACCTACCACCTATACTGAAGTCTCCCTCTTTACCAGTTCCATCTGCATGGATGCATCACAAACCCAAGGGGCCTTCTCTGCAAGAGCACCGGTTTTAGCTTTGAGGCAAGTGCCAACCGTTTTGGCAGAGACCTTGAGCACTTCCCTGGACTGTAGTCTAACTAACAGGGTGCATCACACTTCCACACAAACTGCCACGCAACACCCTAGTCGCTAGCGCTTCCTATGGCCATTTATATCTCCCACGGTTGCTTCCGGCAACGCCCCCTCTGCTATATCAGCCTCACTTGTGAGACCTGCTGGCTCCTGGCAGGCTCTCTGCTCTTATCATAGAATCATAGAATTGTCTAGGCCGGAAGGGACTTCCAAAGGCCATCTAGTCCAACCTCCCCACAGTCAGCAGGGACACCCCCAACTAGACCAGGTTGCCCAGGGCCTCGTCAAGCCTCACCATGAATATCTCCAGGGATGGGGCCTCAACCACCTCCCTTGGCAACCTGTTCCAGTGTTCCACCACCCTCATAGTAAAGAACTTGTTCCTAATCTCCAATCTAAATCTGCTCCCCTCCAATTTAAAGCCATTGCCCCTCATCCTGTCACTACAGACCTTTGTAAACAGGCTCTCCCCAGCCTTCCTGTAGGCCCCACTCAGGTACTGGAAGGCTGCTATTAGGTCTCCCCGGAGCCTCCTCTTCTCCAGGCTGAACAACCCCAGCTCCCTCAGCCTGTCCTCGTAGCAGAGGTGCTCCAACCCCCTGATCATTTTTGTGGCCCTCCTCTGGACCCACTCCATCAGGTCCATGTCCTTCCTATATTGAGGGCTCCAGACCTGCACACAGTACTCCATGTGAGGTCTCACCAGAGCAGAGTAAAGCAGAAGAGTCACCTCTCTGGACCTGCTGGCAACACTTATTTTGATGCATCCCAGGATGCGATTGGCCTTCTGGGCTGCAAGTGCACACTGCCTGCTCGTGTCCAGCTTCTTGTTCACCAGCACCCCCAAGTCCCTTTCCTCAGGGATGCTTTCTAATACCTCACCCCCTAGTCTGTATTGATACTGAGGATAGTTCCAGCCCAGGTGCAGGACCCTGCACTTGCTTTTGTTGAACCTCATGAGGTTCACCTGGGCCCACCTCTCCAGCCTGTCCAGGTCCTTCTGGATGACATCCCATCCCTCAGGTGTATTGACAACACCACACAGCTTGGTGTCATCTGCAAACTTGGTGATGGTGCTCTCAATCCCTCTACGCTGTTGATAAAAATGTTAAATAGTACCGGTCCCAGCACAGACCCTTGAGGGACACCACTTGTCACTGCTCTCCATCTGGACTTCAAGCCATTGAGTACCACGCTCTGGATGCGATCATCCAGCCAATACCTTATCCACTGAACAGTCCACCCATCAAATCCGTACCCCTCCAATTTGGCAAGCAGAATGTTGTGAGGGACCGTGTCAAAGGCCTTACAGAAGTCCAGATAGATCACATCCATAAGTCGTCCCTTATCTATTGACCTAGTCACTCTATCATAGAAGGCCACTAGGTTCGTCAGGCAGGACCTGCCCCTAGTAAAGCCACGCTGGCTATCTAGAATCATAGAATGGTTTAGGTTTGAAGGGACCTTAAAGATCATCTAGTTCCAACCCCCCTGCCATGGGCAGGGACACCTCCCACTAGAGTAGGTTGCTCAAAGCCCTGTCCAGCCTGGCCTTCAACACTTCCAGGGATGGGGCATCCATGACTTCTCTGTATTCTGTTTCTCTGTATTCTGCCCATTCTACCCATCCCTGCTTCCACCCTCTAAAGGCCTCCTTTTTGGTCCTGAGCTTGTCCAGCAGTTCCTTATTCATCCACGCAGGCCTGCTGGCTATTTTGCCTGACTTCTTCTCTTTTGGGATGCACCTCTCCTGAGTTTGGAGGAGGCGATCCTTGAATACCAACCAGCCCTCTTGGGCCCTGCCGCGATTGAGAGACGGGACGCAGCTTGATGCAAGCAAGATGTCAGTTTATTAGGATTTCTTAGGTTCCTTATATCTATAGCAAGGACAGCGTGTCTTCTACTAATTGGCTAGTTCTAAAACATTAGGCATTTACTCATTGGTTAACATTAGCATACCTTCCTTGCCCAAATCACAAAATTATTAGCATATTCTTTTTTTCAACACAATTTACTGCCTGTGTTCCTCAACAGAGCAAGCACTCTCTGTTCCTTCTAGACAACCTTGTTATTTTGTTCCTCCCAAGGCTTGTAGCCGACGAGTTCCAGCACGTCCTCTTTTATCAGTTGTGCGATGCTTGGAGTTTTGCTAAGGCT
>JAHSPS010061750.1:70948-91068 GCA_033628365.1 Calidris temminckii | reverse complement strand
CCCCTTCCCTGGAGATATTCAAGGTGAGGCTCGATGAGGCCCTGGGCAACCTGGTCTAGTTGGGGGTGTCCCTGCTGACTGCGGGGAGGTCGGACTAGATGACCTTTGGAGGTCCCTTCCGGCCTGGGCAATTCTGTGATTCTGTGTGTGTGCTGTGGGGGTGATTGGAAAAGGCCACTTTTCTGACAACGGCGTATTCAACTGTTGTGTGTGTGGGGTAATGGTGGATATAAGCTAGGTTCAGTTTCTGGGTCGACTGAACCAGAGTTGAAGGGGTTATTGGAATTTTGATCATTTGAGGAAGTCTCAACATCCTTATAAACATTTTTGCCTTCAGTATCTTTAGTTACAACAGCCTCACTAGGTTTTAACTGAACTAGGGCCAAATATAAAAAACGCCTAGTTACTAGTACCGATTCTGGGATATCAAAACCCAGCTCTTTCCTATTTTGTAAATGCTTTCCTACCTTTTCCCATTGTGAGCTGTAAAAGGTACCCTCAGATGGGAACCAATTGCAGTGTTCCTTTACTAGTAATAACAGTTGAGATAATTGTTTCTCAGTAGTATTATAGCTGGCAGCGTGCAAAATTTGTTACAACACCTTTAAGTATAATTTATGTTCATGTGATGCAGTCTGTCCCATTTCTAACACAACCCCGTAACTTTCCTGTTACAACAGGCATTACTGTTCCTTTTTACAAGGAATTGTGGCCAAAAAATAAAAAAACTCTGTACTCACCCGTCGGGTTGTGTGTCACCGAAGAAGATGAGCCTCACACGGGGCACCAATTTGCTGCGATGATTGATCAGGATGCAATTGTATGCAGTAAGCAGATGCAGAAGCAGAGGCAAAAGCAGAAGCTCAAGCACAAGCACCACACAAGCACAAGCACCACAAGCAGCACTTTATTCACATACACAAAGCTGTATATATAGAGCTAGTTTCTGAGCTGTTTTGCCAAACAGGGTGAGCACTCTCATTCTCACGGTATGCGACTGTCTTCAGCCACATCTTTCTACACACACTCCTCCAGGTGATTTTCCAGCCTGACCTTCACAGACACACACAATGGTTTTCTCTTCTGTCTGGCCAGCTCGAAACAATCTTGTTCTTAAAGCAACATAGTCTTATTTCTGATCAAGTTCTGCTTGTTCTGCGACATGCTCAGAAGGGTTCCAAAATCAGTCTTAATTGATCTTCCAGATGTTCTGCATGGCCCCAACAATGCATGGAGTCCCAGGGGCACCAGTGGTTCCCTGCCCGGGTGGGGACAGGCTGGGCTGGCTCTGGGGCTGGTTTCTCACTCTCCTCCTGGCCACGTCATGTGGCCCCGTCAGTTATGAGCAGAGGTTCACAGATGAAATTTTCATAGTAGCTGAAATTGCATGAAAGGGACGGATACGTGGTCATGAAGCAACTGAGAGGACATTTTACCCTGAAGAACCTCAAAAAGTGAATTCTGATGAGGTCAGAATCTACAAAATTGTGAAGATCATTGCTGCAAAAGGGAAAGGAAGGAAGAAAGAAACAACTGCTGGTGAAGTGGCATGCTCGGACCCAGAAATTTACCAATTGGATAGAAGCCTCCCAAGTCCAGGACATCAAGCATTTGAGGTTGGAGTGGGGGGGGGAAGAAGAATGGTGGACAGGGGTTTCTGCATCACGCTACCCAGCAATGCCAATTCCAGAATATTCACACAAAACATCAGCTCAAGCTTTACCATACAGCTAGTGAAACATCTTAACCCCCACAAAAAAAACTTCAGCTGTTAACTTTCTAGCAGTAGGGCTGGTCTATGACTATGTCATAAGGAAAAAAAAGCCCAAAATGGATGAGAAGCCTTACACTTTTTCTACAACTGGGGATCTAGTACATCTTCTGGGGGCTTCTCCAGAGGTTTCTGCGAAGAAATTTCCCTTTGTGGCAGACATCATTGGAAGGTTTAACTGGCTCTATCTCTACATGGATCTTAGAGAGCACTAGCTTGTCAGGGAATCTGGTTCCATTATTGTGCTGTGTTCCCACCTGTGATAATAACAATGCAACCATTTTGGTGACGTATGATAAGCCACACTATACGCCCGTAAACTGCCAACACATTGACATGATGAGCACTGAAATAAAGACTAACCAGAACAAGTACATTTCATTTCCCTTTGGGAAGGTGATGATTGTGAAGTTGCATCTGTGACCCTGGAACTCTCAGATATTTTAAGAAACCATGCCAAAATGGCACTGGTGTAGAATTATGAGAAATAATGAGAATTATGCCCTCATGCATGAATTATTACAGAGCCCAGGACAGATAGGGTCTCCCTGGTTTTCAAGGCTCTTGTATTGGGTATATGTGGCAAGGTTTTGGTAGCAGGGGGTGCTGCAGAGGTAGCCTTTGTGAGAAGAGATCAGGGGCTGCTCTGTGCTGGACACAGGTGGTTCCAGTCAGCTCAGCAACAGATCCACCACAAGTCAGAACTGAGACAATCAGCCAAAGTGATGGTGCCTCTGTGAAAACTTGTTTAGGAACGGGTGAAAATGCCATGCAGGCAGAGGAGGAGGGAAAAAAAAGAGTGTGAACACCAAGGTCAGTGAAGAAAGAGGAGTAGGAGGTTCTCCATGACGCTGGAACAGGTATTCCCCTGTAGCTTGTGGAAGAGCCCATGCTGGAGTAGATATTCACTGCAGCTTATGGGAGGACCCCATGACAGAGCAGTTAGATATTTCCCAAAGGAACTGAAGCCCTTGGAGAGTCCATGCTGGAGCAGATTTTTCCTGACAGGACTGCAGGCCATGGAAGAGCCCATGCCAGAGCAGAGGGAAAGTTTGAGAGGGTACGAACAGCAGGGAGAAACTGCCATGTACTAACTGTAACCCCCCATTCCCCCTACACCACTTAGGGTAGGTGGGTAGAGGAGTCTGGAGTGAAGGAGTGAAGTTGAGCCTGGAAAAAGGTGGGGTATGAAGGGTGCTATTTTAATTTTGTCTTTGTTTCTCACTACTCTATTTTTAAACTGGCAATAAATTAAGTTAATTTTCCCGAAGTTGGGTCTGTTTTGCCCATGACAGTAAGTGGTAAGCAATATGTCCATGCCTTTATCTCCACACACGAGCTTTTTCATCCTATTTTCATCTCCTGTTCTGCTGAGGAGGAGGAGTGCAAAAGTGGCTGTGAAGACAGGACAGCCCTGCTTTTCATCAGCAAAGACAGTAAAATCAAGATAACAGAGACTCTGTGAAGTTCTTTGTTTCCTCGAGAGGCTACTATGCCCAATGATTGACCTTTGCCTCATTACCTGTGAAATGCATATTAAAGTTGACACCCCTGTGTATGGTAATGAAGATTTTAGAGATCATGCTAAACATATATGACTATAGCACTCGTCTCTCCACCCTAATCATACTACACGCCACCTAGGGGAAGGAAACCTCGTAATTTGGGGGATAAAAGGTGGACAAAATGACTGTTAAAGTGGGAGAGAAGAAACTTGATACCTGATGGACCAGTTGATGGGCTGTATTCTCTTCCTTCACCCCAAGAAGGGACGCCTTTCTGAGTAAGTGTTGCTCCTTCCACCCTCTGGTGAATGTTAACCCCGGGTTGTTGCATTTTCATTATTTTAACCTTAACTAATTAGCGCTATTGTAGTTAGTGAATTTATCAATGGCAGTCTCGAATCTGTTTCTGTTGCGCTCAATAAAATAACTGATTTCAATTATTTGTGAATCTGACTCAAAGTCCTTTGCTGGGACTCTGATAGTAAATCAGTGAAAGTCCTGGGCCTCTGACAGACAAATAATGAAACTACAGTCCTTTTAACACAACAGTAAAAATCGACATCACAGACAGGATTGTTATGGATAAACTGCTACAAAAAATTTAAGTGTGCACCATCCCAAGTGGGACTAGAGTGGGCCCAGAAATTCTGGAAAGATGAAAATAAAACAATAGAGTGAATCAAACAGTGCAGGAGTGAGCAGGAGGTTAAAGATGATAATGATAAAGGAATTGTCTGTGCGATTTTAGGGGCTTGTTTATCATGCACGCAGAAGGAGGCTAAGGAATCCCTGCCTTCTGAACGAATTGCAGACGTGAAATATGCTACTTTAAAGTCCTACAATGAATTTCACTGAATTTTCACTGAATTTTTAGAGTTGGAAGGGACCATAGAGATCATCTAGTCCAACTCCCCTGCTGAAGCAGGATTGCCTAGAGCTAGAGCATGTTACTCAGGACTTCATCCAGGCGGGTCTTGAAAATCTCCAAAGAAGGGGACTCCACAACCTCCCTGGGCAGCCTGTTCCAGGGCTCTGTCACCCTCACCGTGAAGAAGTTTCTCCTCATATTTGAGTGGAACCTCTCATGTTCCAACTTGTGCCTGTTGCCCCTCGTCCTCTCACTGGGAACCACTGAAAAGAGTCTGGCTCCCTCCTCCTTCAGCCCACCCTTGAGATACTTGTAAGCATTGATAAGGTCTCCCCTCAGCCTTCTCTTGTCCAGGCTCAAGAGTCCCAGCTCTCTCAGCCTTTCTTCATCAGGGAGATGCTCCACTCCTTGAATCATCTTTGTTGCCCTTCGCTGGACTCTTTCCAGTAGCTCCTTGTCCCTCTTGAACTGGGGAGCCCAGAACTGGACGCAGTATTCCAGTTGTGGCCTCACCAGTGCAGAGTAGAGGGGGAGAATGACTTCCCTTGACCTACTGGCCACACTCTTCCCTAGGCAGCCCAGGATTCTGTTGGCCTTCCTGGCCACAATAGCACACTGCTTGCTCATTGTCATTTTGCTGTCTACCAGGACCTCCAGATCTTTCTCTTCGGAACTTGTCTCCATCAGGTTGACGCCTAACCTGTATTGGTGCCTGACATTCTTCTTCCCCAGGTGCAGGACCCTACACTTTTCCCTGTTGAACCTCATGAGGTTCTTCCTTGCCCAGCCCTCCAGCCTGTCCAAGTCTCACTGGATGGCAGCACAGCCCTCCGGGGTGTCAGCCACCCCTCCCAGTTTGGTATCATCAGCAAACTTGCTGAGGATACACTCTGTCCCCTACTCCAGGTCACTGATGAATATGTTGAACAGGACTGGACCAAGTATTGACCCCTGGGGGACACCACTGGTTACAGGCCTCCAGCTTGAACCTGCTCCATTAATCATTACCCTTTGAGTCCTGTCACACAGCCAGTTCTCAATCCACCTCACTGTCCCCTCATCCAGCCCACTCTTCCTTAATTTCCTAAGGAGGATGTTATGGGAGACAGTGTCAAAAGCCTTGCTGAAGTCAAGGTAGATGACATCTGCTGCCCTCTCCTCATCCAACCAACCAGTTATGGCATCATAGAAGGCTATCAGATTGGTCAAGCATGATTTACCCTTGGTAAACCCATGTTGCCCACTTCCAATAACCCACCGCTCTTCAACTTGTTTGGAGATGACATCTAGAATGAGTCTCTCCATTACCTTCTCAGGGACAGAAGTGAGACTAACTGGTCTGTAGTTCCCAGGGTCCTCCTTCTTGCCCTTTTTGAAGACTGGAGTGATGTTGGCCTTCCTCCAGTCCTCAGGCACCTCTCCTGTTCTCCATGACTTTTCAAAGATGATAGAGAGTGGCCCAGCATGGGCAGTGGCCCATCTGCCAGCTCCCTCAGCACTCGCGGGTGCATCCCACCTGGGCCCATGGGCCCACGGCCTGCAGTGACAGGACGAGGGGCAATGGCTTCAAGCTGGAGGGGAGCAGATTTAGATTGGAGATTAGGAGAGGGTTCTTTACTGTGAGGGTGGTGGAGCACTGGAACAGGTTGCCCAGGGAGGTGGTTGAGGCCCCTTCCCTGGAGATATTCAAGGTGAGGCTCGATGAGGCCCTGGGCAACCTGGTCTAGTTGGGGGTGTCCCTGCTGACTGCGGGGAGGTCGGACTAGATGACCTTTGGAGGTCCCTTCCGGCCTGGGCAATTCTATGATTCTATGATTCTATGACTTATGAATGTCCAGTTTGGCCAAGCGGTCCCAAACCTGGTCCTCCTCTACTAGAGGAAAAACTTCCTCTCTCCATACCGTCCCCCTTGCCTCCAAGGCCACAGATTCATGAGGGGCAGCCTTAGCAATGAAGACTGAAGAAAAGAAGGCATTCAGCAACTCTGCTTTCTCTGTGTCTTCCACTACTAGGGTGCCCATCTCATTCATCAGTGGGCCCACATTATCCCTAATCTTCCTTTTACTGTTTACATACCGAAAAAACCCCTTTTTGTTATTCTTAACTTTAGTGGCCAAGATGAGCTCAGCTTGAGCCTTGGCCCTTCTAATTTTCCCCCTGCATATCCTCACCGCTTCCTGGTATTTCTCCTTGCCTGCCAGGCCCCTTTTCCAAAGATCATAAACCTTCTTTTTGTTCCTGAGTTCCAGCCAAAGCTCTCTATTTATCCAGGCTGGTCTTCTTCCCTTCCTGCTTGTTTTTGGGGACTTGGGTATGGCTCTTTCCTGCACTTTTAAGAGTGCCTCCTTGAAGTACGATCAGCCTTCCTGGGCACCTTTTCCCTTCAGGACTGTCTCCCAAGGGACATTTTCAACCATGCTCCTGAAGTGGCCAAAGTCTGCCCTTCGGAAGTCCAAGGTGGCAGTTTTGCTGGCCCCCCGCCTTGCTTCAGCAAGAATTGAAAATTGTATTATTGTACAATCATCATTGTATCGTGAAGTGTTACAGAAATCTCTAAGTTTTGAACTGGAAGAGTTGGGAATGTGAGTAGATACTCTCCTAATAGAAAATGCAAATTTAAAGAAGGAAATTGAGCTGCTTAAGACATTATTGTTGACTGTTGGTGAAAAATCAATTGGAAGTCCATTTCAGGAAAAGTTGCGCTCCATGCTGGAATCAAAGCCGATGGCTAGCAACTGCACAGCACAGATCTGCAAAATTGTTCAGCATACTAACCCTGAAATGTGGGATGGAGATAGCTGGTGTGATGATGATGACTCTGATGGACTAGAGGAGGGTTCCAATTATGATTATACCCCAGAGCCTGTATCCGTATGGCTGCTCATTAAACCTGAGGTCACAAATGAGGGGGGGAATGACTGTAAAACTGTCCCATGGTCTCCTACTGACTTAGCCAAGCTGTGGGAAAAATACTTGTGGCACCCAGGGGAGTCCAAGACTGAATATGTATGGCGTGTCTCCCTCACAGGCGGGGATAACATTTTGTTAAGTCAGGAGGAAGCAGTAGGTTATTGGGGTCCTGGAGTATTTTTAACTGCCACACTGGGTGATCATAATTATTCATTGACCACACAGGCTGCTTATTGGGCCAGTGGTATTAACCCGCAGCATAAGGGAGACCCTCATGTGATAAAGACCTTAGGGTTCACTGACTTTGACTGCCTATAGTGGTTTTGACTAGATTGACCAATCAGAACGACAGATGGCCCCTCCCTCCCCCCTCTAAGGAAAAGAGAGGAGAGGAAGAGATAAAAGAGATTTATGAGTTTAGAAAAAAACCTAAACTACTTTAATAAAAATATTAATAAATAATGAAATAATACATAATAAGAAGAAAAGAAAAAAAAAAGTTTACAGTATATACAAAACCGTATCAAGCTCCCAGGCTGACAATCACATCACCAGCAGGCTCAGGGAAAAGTCCCAGACTGGACTCAGTGGTGGACAGGAGCTGGATTCCGGATCTGGAGTCAGGAATGCTCAGATCGGGATCAAAGGCAGACGAACAGACAGGGTCCTCCTCGGACATCAGCCATTGAAGGAAGAGAGTTGACCCTTTGATCCCTCAGCTTTTATACTGAGCACGATGCAGATGGGATGGAATACCCTGTAGGTCAGTTTTGGGTCACCTGTCCTGTCTGCTCCTCCCTACAGGTGGGACCCCTCTACGCTTTTCCGCTTCCGACCCTCCAACTGGGCAAATAACAAATTTGCCTGACTTCGGTTGTTATAGCAATAAGAATAAGCAAGGGCCTGTCTGCATACCATTCCTTGGTATAATCAGGTCTTATCACTGTGAGAGTGAACAGTTTCTGAACAATATGCTGTTAATTTCAGAGTTTAGTTAGTTAGAAGAGGCCCAGCTAAAAAAGTAAAACTACTGAACAGAAAATCAGTTGTTTTACCTCAAACCAGGACACTGCTTCTGTGCAAAAGGCAGCCTGTATACAGGCAATGTATGAGCGGAACCTGTTACAGAAATCCCCAATGTTAGCCCCTATCAATCCAGCTAGATTAATCCCCCTTATCCGTGGACTCATGGATAGTCTAAAGACGTATGTGGCGAATGTGCAAGATCATATACAAGCCACCCACAATGTTGTGCAACATGTTGGTACGTGACGGAGAGACCAGGTAGAACAGGCTTGTGTAACTACTTGGGGCGATTTTGTACAGGAATTGGTAGATTATGGACACAGGATGTGCTGAGTTGGTTCATCTGCTGAGAGGCCCCATTACACTTCCCTTCGCTGAGTTCGTCAAGTCTATACTCCTAAACTGAAACCCGAGGCCAAACCTAAATTTGATAAGGAGCACAATGACCTCTGGTGACGGGCTGTAGCGATGGGAGTGTCTTGACGGTTGTTACATGACTCATCCATTGCTGATCCCCGAGCTCTGGTAAAATTGCTGAGCAGAAGAACTGATTTGCTAAAGGGAGTTCAGTCACCAGAGAGGCCTATAGCACCTGACAAACCCACACCCTCAGCGCCACAGAGGGATTTGAATGACAGGAAAGATATACTGCAAAAAAACTTATGCCTCTGGGGAGGACAGTGAGCCATCCTGCCTGGAGGGTGTTAGCTATGCAGTGGCTCTCTAGTAAACATCATGAACAAATTATTGCTGTACCAGTGGGACCCTGGAGAGTTTTTGTAGATTTTCTTATTGATACTGGTGCCTAAATATCAGTGATTACTAAGGAGACCGCAGAACGCCTAAATATTAAACCTGGTCACCGCAAACTAAAATTCACAGGAATTGATGGGATCATAAAGGAATGCCCTATGGCAAATATCACTTTATGACTCCTGGGAGAAGATAAATTGACTCAAACTCAAGTGTTGGTGGGTTCAACCAATACTAACGTATTGGGATTTGATTTATTATTTGACAGAACATGGAACTCCCTGATGGCTCAGTTTGGAGCTTTGCTGGACAAGTTAATGCAGGAGGGGATGAGACAAAAAGTATAAATTTATTAGAGATGTCTATACCCTTGCCCCCATCAAAACTGTCTTCTGGAGCAACCACTACATGTACTGAGGCCCTACTTCCCAGGAAGCAGCTGGACATTGCTTGCTGATGGGAAGTAGAGAATAAATCTGTTTGTTTTTCCTTTGCTTCCATGTGTGGCTTTTGCTTTTTCTTTTTTTTTAACTGTCTTTATCCCAACCCACAAGTTTTTCTTTATCTCGTTCCCCCCACCCCCGTCCTGCTGAGAAGGGGAGTGATAGAGTGGCGTGGTGGGCATCTGGCAGCCAGCCAAGGTCGACCCACCACAATATTTTTAAAGGGATGGCTTTCATTCATGGATGCTCAAAAGAATATACCATATCTGAGCTGGATTTGTTTGAAGAGGCACCTTTGCTGCAAGATTGTAAAAGCTGACAGATTTCACCTGGTGAGGCCATGGGTCTTGTGAATTACCAACTGGCCTCTGTTTTCAGCAAGATAGATATTATGCCAAAGGATCAACTGCTAAACCAGAGCAGCAACTGCTATCCCTACTGTGCCTGCCTTGAGCAGCCACTATCCACATACTTCTCCATGGAGCTGTTATACGGACACAGCCAGGCAGCAGGCAGTGCCTCTGACAGCCTGTAGTAGGAGGATCAAGCTATTCTGCAAGTTGATTATTACCCATACCTTGCTGTTTGTGGGTGGAGCTTGGAGTGCAATTGGGGCATTCTGAGGCATTACTTACTGCCAATGCTAAATACTTAATGGATGAGGTGGGCAGAAAAGTGTTCAGCATACCAACCAGCAGTCATGTCAACAACCAGGAAAATTTATTCCTGGGACAATTGGCCAAGCTTGGGATTTGTAGATAGGACATAATTAGGAAAAGAGACTTCAGGGCCTTGGGATGGTTGGTAACGGAATCTGGAGCACAGGTTATTTTTTCCCCTCTCCTTCCAGTTGTGGGCAGTGACACTGGAAGAAGCAGATGAACCCAGTCAATTAATACATGACTCTGTACCTGGTGTCACTGACAAAATTTTGGGTTTTTTGATAATGGGATGGCCTACAGAGCACCATGTTTGCTGGCATCAGATGTGATTCACCTTTCTCAAAGAGGGAAGAGGGTCTTTGCTCATGAGCTAGAGGGGCTGATTGACAGAACTGTAAACAAGACTTGAAGGGGGAGGGAGATAATATAAGGCTTGCCCATGACAAGCCATGGGATGACACGCCAAGGATAGAGGGATGGGATGCTAGTGATGGCCCTCAGCCTGTTGCTTTATGACGTGCTGGGTACACCAGAGCACCCTTGAAGTCTTACATTGATGATCCAGGGGCTCCTGAGGTAATAAGAGCCAACAGGGAAACACCAATGAAATACCTCAAAAGAGGTATTGGATGTTACCTGGCCTTGGATGTTAAAAACAATAAAAAGAATTTCTATAAATATATTAGTAACAAGAGGAGGGCTCGGGAGAATCTCCATTCTCTATTGGATGTGGGAGGTAACATAGTGACAAAGGATGAGGAGAAGGCTGAGATACTTCATGCCTTCTTTGCCTCCATCTTTAGTAGTAGAGTAGGTTGTTCCCTGAGTACCCAGACCCCTGAGCTAGCAGATAGGGGCAGGGAGCAGAATGAAGCCCCCATAATCCAAAGGGAGGTGGTGAGGGACCTGATCCAACACCTGGACGTAAACAAGTCTATGGGGCCAGATGCGATGTTTTTTTGTCGGAGTTAGGTTGATGGTTGGACTAGATGATCTTGAAGATCCCTTCCAACCTAGATGATTCTATGATTCTATGATGCTATGATTTAATTGTAACAAACGCAACATATTCCATCTCAGACTTTCCATTATGAGTGTCAAACTGCTATTACAAGTTTTCTAGACTTCAGAGTTTTTGATTAACATCATGGGAATAAAACCTCCAGGTCAGAAGTTAGGCTACATTTCACTATGCTTACTATAATTTTATTTCAGTCCTTGCTGTTGCACTTTTGCTAGCCTGAAGTATTTATCTACTTCAGATCTTGTTGCTGTTATCCTCTCATTGCATGCCCTTATGCTGTTAAGAACCCAGAGGAGTTAGTGTTAGCAAATGTTCCAAAAGATATAATGGTTTACTATTAGGAGACTTGCAGTTAAATAAACCACCTGTTGGAAGACTGTGGTGGTGTGATCTCCCCCTTCCCCCACCCCCCTCCCTGGCTACTGCTCAAACCATAACCATCAGTGGGAGTTGCCATGCATTGCACCTGGACTTTGGGGGATGGCTGGCAACACAGCCAAAACACTGTCTGGGGTGGGGACCTAGATATTTTGTTCCCATGAGAATATGACTATAGGTCAGTTATCTTACTCTATAAATAGTGGACAGCCTAAGAGCCCTTTGAGCTCTCCTGTATGGTGGCAGGCTACATGCCAGGATCTCCCCTTGAGTGGGGACGTTCACTTAAGGTTCTACTCCTCGAGGTTGAGAGATTCCTTGCCACAACAGATTCTCGGTAACTGATTAATAGCATGCTAAACTTTGAAATCTTAGCTAAGTGATATAAGGGATTGATTGCGCATATATAATGCTTTAGACATAAACCGGTGATCGAGTCTGGGACTAGGATTGGATCCAGCTGCATCCAGGCTGCTCTCTGAGAAGGAGTTTAGGAAGCTAGGGGGTCCTTTCTGAACCTCGTGACTCAATGGGAGGGTCTCCCTGACAGCTTGTCTGACCCTATCTTCTATGCAGTAAATAATCAAGTGTACCTTGCCCTTGAATCTCATAAAACACTGTTGCATTCACTACCAACTTTGTTAAATCACTGTTTAATATTAATAAATATTTCACTGCTTCTCTCTTATGAGTAAAGTTAATCACTCCGCCCACAACAGAAGGGGAAAAAGGATAACCCTTTCAAAGTAACCCTTTAAGAAAATTAACATATTTATGGCATTTCTTTTGTGCATCAAAGTCATCTTTGGAATATTTTTTTTCCTTTACATTGCTTTTAAGAGTTTGTCTAGGGTCACTGTGCCACACTGAAAACATCAATTCAAGTGTATAACATAATATGGTAGGTATGTTCTGCAGAAGCTAAGCTTTTTTTCAAAAATATTGTGTTGATAGCTGGGCTGTTGGCCGTGTCACCTTCTTAGAGGAACATCACTTAATTCATAGAATCATAGAATCATAGAATTGCCCAGGCCGGAAGGGACCTCCAAAGGTCATCTAGTCCGACCTCCCCGCAGTCAGCAGGGACACCCCCAACTAGACCAGATTGCCCAGGGCCTCGTTCCATTGAGGTATTTAATTGGTGTTTCCCTGTTGGCTCCTATTACCTCAGGACCCCCTGGATCATCAATGTAAGACTTCAAGGGTGCTCTGGTGTACCCAGCATGTCATAAAGCAACAGGCTGAGGGCCATCACTAGCATCCCGTCCCTCTAACCTTGGCATGTCATCCCATGGCTTGTCATGGGCAAGCCTTATATTATCCCCCTTCCCCTTCAAGTCTTGTTTACAGTTCTGTCAATCAGCCCCTCTAGCTCATGAGCAAAGACCCTCTTCCCTCTTTGAGAAAGGTGAATCACATCTGATGACAGCAGGCCTGATGCTGTGTAGACCATCCCATTATTGAAGAACCCAAAATTGTGTCAGTGACACCAGGCATGAATCACAGAATGATATGGGGTTGGAAGGGACCTCTGGAGATCATCTAGTCCAACCCCCCATGAAGCCATGTATTAATTGACTGGGTTCATCTGCTTCTTCCAGTGTCACTGCCCACAACTGGAAGGAGAGGGGAAAAAATAACCTGTGCTCCAGGTTCCCTTACCAACCATCCCAAGGCCCTGAAGTCTCTTTTGATTGCCCTTGGACTATGTGTTGCGGCTTCATTGTCACCTACATGGAAGAGCAGAAATGGTTAATAATCTTAGGGCTGTACCAGGCTAGGAAGCTTCCTAGTGATGTCCTTAACCCTGGCCCCGGGGAGGCAGCAGACTTCCTTAAGAGGAGGTTGTGTCTGGTATATTGGACCCTCTGTTCCCCTCAGAAGGGAGTTGCCTACAACTACAACCTTTGTTTTCTTCCTTGTCGAGGTGGTCATGATACGGGGAAATGAGATACAAGTATTGGAAAGTATGATACAAGCCAACATGGAGATTTGATTTAACATATAATCTTTCAACTTTTTGTTTGGATGATGCTATTAAAAGCCTTCAAAATCAATTTCACTTTTGCTGAGGAAAAGAGGGAGCCTGAACACATCAGCAGTTTCTTAAGAATGTACAGTGACCTGGTTTCAGCTGGGACAGAGTTAATTTTCTTTCTAGTGGTTTCTGTGTTTTAGATTTGGTAAGAAAGGAATGTCAATAAGGCATATTGATTTAGTTGTTGCCAGGTGATGTTTATTCTTTTCAAGGACTCTTCAGCTTCCTATAGAAGCTGAGAAGGAGCCTAGACAGAATGATGGAAAGTCTAATGGAATATTCTATACCATAGATGTCATGCTCAGTATATAAATGGGGTTAGCCAGGGGGCGGGTACTTGCAATTGCTGCTCAGGAAGGTACCAATTCACTAGGTGGTGAGAGTGACTTGTGTTATTAGTATTGTTATTGTTATTTTCCTTTTCTGCTATTGTTCTATTAAACTGTCTTTATCTCAACCCGCAAGGTTTTCTTTTCCTTTCACTTTCCCAGCAGCGCTTTGGCTATTCCAACTCCAATGACGGGTACTGTGGCTATTGGAGCAGAGAACCAACCCATGCCAGTATCAGTTGCCCCTATACAGAAGAAGAAATACACAAAAAAATCAGTTTGCTCAGCAAAGGATGAAGATGAACCAGCGTCATCATGAGAACAGGAAGAATGAGAGTTAATCACATGATCCTTATCCCTGGGTGAGCTGCCAGATATACAAAAAGATTTCAGTCGTCATCCAGGTGAGCAAATTGTTACCTGGCTGCTCTGATGCTGGGATAATGGGGCTGGTAGCTTGGAATTAGAGGGTAGGGATACCAAGCAGCTAGTATCTCTGTGTAGTGAAGGGGGTATTGAAAAGGCAATTGGAAAAAGAACACAAACCCTTATTATTATTATATTGTTGTTTTCCTTTTCTGTTATTGTTCTATTAAACTGTCTTTATCTCAACTCACAAATTGATTTTTTCCTTTCCCTTTCCCCTCCTTTTCTCCATCTTTTCCCTGCCCTTCTAGGGGAAGGGGGAGAACTGCATGAGCAGCTTCGTGGTCCTAGCTGCTGACTGGGGTTAAACCACAACAAACAGCAAACAAATTAATTACTCATTAAGTAGACGATCCTGACATTTTAAAGAGGTTCTTTCTAAATTGTGCCACCCTCTACTTGAGAAGGCAGGATCACTGTGTTGCTCATGATGAGAGTCTCTGTTTTGCAATTTTTAATAGGATCAGATATATAACCTGAAGTTCTGGTATTGGATGGACATGACCTGCAGCAACACAGCAGGTGACAAGCCTTCCACATCTTAATTCCACTTCATGATCTTTGCTAATCTCTGTCTGGAGACTCTGAACTCTCAGATTTATATGATGAGGCTTCCAGTGGCCCAGAGCATCTGTAAAACTCCATTTCAAACTCTTTTTACTTTTTCTGTAGATTAGTTGCTAGATTTTAAAATATGTAAAATCTGTAATTGCTTTTGCATAATGAGGCTCCTTTTACCCACAGCAGACCCAGCCAACAAGGGCAGCACCTGAAAACTAATAGGCTAAATAATAATGTAAAGTGGCTGCAGTTTTTTGTTTATCATATGAATAGAAGCAGCACTGGTCACATCAGGGAGGGCCGTAAAAGGACTGGAAGGACGTGCATTCACATACAGCACTGTGTCGGTGTGCTACAAACTATGCAGAGACAGAACGTGAATAATTATATCAGATGTGTCAAAACAACAGCAAGCATAGGAATGGTGAAGAGTACTCAAAGTTTCTCAGCGATGGCTCCTGGGCAAATAGGGAAAATGTGCATGTTTATAAGGAAATGCTTTTCTATAGTTGATTAGATTTTAAAACCAAAAGGAACTTCTTTATGATCATCTCCTTTTTATGGGAAATCATATTCAGATAAAGAACATGTTTATACAGCAAAACAGCCAAAGCTAGCAGATAAAGAACTAGCTTCAAATTAGAGTGGTCATGAAAATAGTCAGAATGGGCTTCAGTCAATGTAGCTGGAACATAAAATCTTGGGAATTGTGGATTAATATTCTCATGGATACAATTATGCTGTGCCTTTGTTACCACATTTACCCTCATTTTTCAACTTAAATTAGCATGACTAAACTAGCACATGCTATATTCTCAGCTTTGTTTTGCTCTATTTCATAATTTTTAACTTAGTATCAACAAGGCCAGGCTCCATTAAGGAAAGTGTCTGTAATCACATAACACTGGTACAAGGAGAGATGAAATCCATGGAGGTGGCTAGTACAAACCCATTCACACTAAGAGGTAACAGACATAAGCTTTCTCCTGTGATGTAGCCAAAAGTTTGTCACAAGCCCACTCCAGGAGCATGCAAAACTAGACCTAAAGTAGCAATTCAGAAATTTATGACCATCAAATAACTTCAGGCAGAGCCAAAGGATTTATCCAGGGTAACTGGAGTTAGGTTGTCATTTCCTCTTTAACATGCTAGCCTTCTAACATGAAACAAAGCCCCTTCCCACCCCCTCTTCTGATCTTTCTGTACTTTTCTCTTTACTCTCTATCACAGGCTAATCTTCCAGAAATCCCCAAACACTCAGGAGATTCCAACACTGTTACTGCCTGCTGTCTCTCTAGCTCCAGGTTTCTCAGTATGAACTCAGTGCAGCAAGTGTAGCGAAACATTGCTGCTTCTTCCTGCTTGGCTTTTTAACATCTGAAAGTGTGGTAGACAGTCTTCATGCACTGGTGGCTTGACTTCAAGCACAAATAATATTCATTCAAAAAAACATCTGCTATTGTGAGAATAGCCAAGCATCTGACGTACAGGTGTCATTTCATATTTAGACATCCCAAATTAAATGATCCCTCAAATAAACAAAGTCACAAATATACATTTGCATGTTGTGGAACCAGGAAGTCAAAGATAAAACTTCTCAAAGGAAGGCCACCTGAAGAGAAGCATGAAGGAAATGCAGCGACTCCAGCAAGTCAGCTTCATCGGGCGCCCAGCTGAAGTGCCTTTATGCAAATGCATGTAACATGGGAAACATGCAAGAGGAGATAGAGACGTGTGCACACCTTGGAGGGCTATCTTATTGGCATCACGGAGATGTGGTGGGATGACTCCTATGACTGGAGCGTTGGAATAGAGGGATACAGGCTCTTCAGGAAGGACAGGCAAGCGAGACGAGGAGGGGGTATTGCCCTCTGTGTCAATGAACAGCTTGAGTGCGTGGAGCTTCATCTGGGAATGGATGAAGACCCAACAGAGAGCTTATGGGTCAAGATTAAAAGGAACACAGGGGCAGGTGACATTACAGTGAGGGTCTGCTACAGGCTACCTGACCAGGATGACGGAGCGGATGAGGCCCTCTATACACAGATAGGAGCAGCATCACGTTCACAGACCCTGGTCCTCATGGGGGACTTTCACCACCCCGATATCTGTTGGAGGGAAAACACAGTGGGGCACAAGAAATCCAGGAAGTTCTTGGAATGTGTCAACAACAACTTTCTTCTTCAAATGGTAGAGGAGCCAATGAGGAGAGGAGCCATGCTGAACCTTGTTCTCACCAACGAGGAGCTAGTGGGGAATGTAAAGCTCAAGGGTAGCCTTGGCTGCAATGATCATAAAATGGTGGAGTTCAAGATCCTTCTGGCAGCGAGGAGGGTATGCAGCAAGCTCACTACCCTGGACTTCAAGAGAGCAGACTTTGGCCTCCTGAGGTACCTGCTTGGCAGGGTAACATGGCAAGTAACAAGGGGAGAGGGGCCCAAGGAAAATGATTCAAGGATCACCTCCTCCAAGCTCAGGCGCAGTGTATCCTAAGAAAGTAGTCAGGCAAAAATGCCAGGAGGCCTGCATGGATGAACAAGGAGCTCCTGGACAAGCTCAAAAGTAAAAAGGAGGCCTACAGAAGGTGGAAGCAAGGACAGGTAGACTGGGAGGAATACAGAGAAACTGTCCAAGTGGCGAGGAATCAGATTAGGCAAGCTAAAGCCCAGATAGAGTTAAATCTGGCCAGGGACAACAAGAAAAGTTTCTATAAGTATGTCAGGGATAAAGGCTAGAGAAGATGTGGGCCCTCTCTGGAAGGAAACAGGGGACCTGGTCACCCACAATATGGAAAAGGCTGAGGTACTAAATGATTTT
This sequence comes from Calidris temminckii, assembly GCA_033628365.1. Classification (NCBI taxonomy): domain Eukaryota; kingdom Metazoa; phylum Chordata; class Aves; order Charadriiformes; family Scolopacidae; genus Calidris; species Calidris temminckii. The sequence continues at coordinate 73,557 of JAHSPS010061750.1, read as the reverse complement.
TCCGCCTTGATCTTCACCAGCAAGGGCTCTAACCCCACTGCCCAAATTACAGAAGTCAAAAACAGGGGCTGTGAGACTGAAGAACCGCCCACTGTAGGAGAAGACCAGGTTTGCGACCGTCTAAGGAACCTGAAGGTACATAAGTCCATGGGACCTGACTAAATCCATCCACAGGTCCTGAGGGAGATGGTGGATGAAGTTGCTATGCCACTTTCCATTATATTTGAAAAGTCATGGCAGTCCGGTGAAGTTCCCGCTGACTGGAAAAGAGGAAACATAATCCCCGTTTTCAAAAAAGGGAAAAAAGGAAGACTCGGGGAACTACAGGCAAGTCAGTCTCACCTCTGTGCCTGGTAGGATCATGGAGCAGATCCTCCTGTAATCTCGGCTAAGGCACATGGAAAATAAGGCAGTGATTGGTGATAGCCAACATGGCTTCACCAACAGCAAGTCATGCCTGACAAATTTGGTGGCCTTCTACGATGTTGCTACTGCATTGGTAGATAAGGGGAGAGCAGCAGATGTCATCTACCTGGACTTATGCAAAGCATTTGACATTGTCCCACATGACATCCTGGTCTCTAAATTGGAAAGGCATGGAACGGATGGATGACTCGGTGGATCAGGAACTGGCTAGATAGCTGCATTCAAAGGATTGCGGTCAACGGCTCAGTGATACCCCTCAAACCTCAATGATATCTCACCCTCAGCAATTTTGCCGATGACACCAAGCTGTGTGGCGCAGTTGACATGCTGGAGGGAAGGGATGCTCTCCAGAGGGACCTGGACAGGCTTGAGAAGTGGGCCCATGTGAACCTCATGACCTTCAACCAAGCCAAGTGCAAGCTCCTGCACCTGGGACACAACAATCCCAGGCACAAATACAGAAATACAGGTTGGGTGGAGAATGGCTTGAGAGCAGCCCTGAGGAGAAGGACTTGGGGATGTTGGTGGATGAGAAGCACAACGTGAGCTGGCAGTGTGCGCTTGCAGCCCAGAAAGCCAACCACATCCTGGACTGCATCAAAAGAAGTTGGGCCAGCAGGTTGAGGCAGGTGATTCTGCCCCTCCACTCTGCGCTCGTGAGACCCCACCTGGAGTACTGCATCCAGCTTTGGAGTCCTCAGCACAGGAAGGACATGGACTTGTTGGAATGAGTCCAGCAGAGGGCCACAAAGATGATCAGAAGAATGGAGCACCTCTCCTATAAAGACAGGCTGAAAGAGTTGGGGTTGTTAAGACTGGAAAAGGGAAGGCTCTGGGGAGACATCGCAGCCTTCCAGTACCTGAAGGGGGCTTGCAGGAGAGATGGGGAGGGACTCTTTATGAGGGAGTGTTGTGATAGGACGAAGGGTAACGGTTTTAAACTGAAAGAGGAGAGATTTAGACTAGATATCAGGAAGAAATTCTTTACTGTGAGGGTGGTGAGGCACTGGAAGAGGTTACCCAGGGAAGTTGTGGATGCCCCATCCCTGGAGGTGTTCAAGGCCAGGCTGGATGGGGCTTTGAGCAACTTGTTCTAGTGGGAGGTGTCCCTGCCCATGGCAGGGGTGTTGGAACTCGATGGTTCCACGACAGTGGTCTTTAAGGTCCCTTTCAGACCAAACCATTCTGTGATTCTATGATACTGTAAGGCAGGCCAGTTTTCTTAAGTTTGGATCTCAGTGTCTTGAATGCCACAAATTGTAGATTTATTTTGCAGATCTGAATGTTAATCAAAAAAAAAAGACAGAATGCAAATCTAAATTGTATCTTCTTGGACATACAGGTTCTGGGATTGCTCCATAAATTTGATGCTTCTGAGGATCTTCCTTGTGTCTTCACCTCTATCCTATTCAATGTTTTCTCAGGGTAACTGATATCCTGGGATTATAATGGCTTTTGTTTACTTTCCTGATAAGATTTTCTAGACAATGTGTGCATCTCTATTGGGTTTATGTGGCAAGGTTTTAGTATTCGGAGGACTGCAGGGATTGCTTCTGTGAGAATACACCAGAAGCTGCCCCCATGTTGGACAGAGCCAGGTTAAGCTGACTCCAAAATGGACCCACCACTGGCCAAAGCTGAGCCAATTGGTGACAGCGGTAGCACCTCTGTGTTGTTTAAGAAGGGTCAAAAAACACTGCACAGCAGCTGAGAGAGAGGAGTGGGAAAATGTGAGAGAAACAACCCTGTTAGACACCAAGGTCAGTTAAGGAGGGGGAGGAGGTGCTCCCGGTGCCAGAGCAGAAATTCCCCTGCAACTCACGGAAAAGACCATGGTGGAACACTGCACAGGTCCACCCTGTAGCCCATGGAGGACCCCCAGGACAGAGCAAGTAGTTGTGTCCTGAAGGAAGCTGCAGCCTGTGGAGAGCCCATGCTGGAGCAGGTTCCTGACAAGAACCACAGCCCATGGGGGACCCACGCTGAGCAGTCTATTCCTGATGAACTCTTTCCTCATGTTGAGATGGAATTTCCTGTGTTCCACCTTTTGCCTGTTGCCCCTTTTCCTGTTGCTGGTCACCACTGAAAAGAGACTGGCCCCATCCTCTTGACACCCGCCCCTTAGATATTTTAAAGCATGGATGAGATCCCCTCTTAGTAGTCTTCTCCAGACTAAACAGACT
>JAHSPS010061750.1:35938-70563 GCA_033628365.1 Calidris temminckii | reverse complement strand
TGGGGGGGGGGAAGAGGGGAGGGGGAAGGGAAGGTGGTTTTAGTTTTGTCTTTGTTTCTCACTATCTTACTCTATTTTTAATTGGCAATAAATTAATCTTCCCCAAGACAAGTCTGTTTTGCCCAGGACAGTAATTGGTGAGTGATTTCCCTGTCCTTATCTCAACTCAGGAGTTTTTTTATCTTATTTTCTCCCTTGTTCTGCTGTGGAGGGGGAGTGAGATAGCGGCTTGGTGGGCAGCTGGCAACCTGCCAAGGTTAACCCAACACAGCATCTCTGAGTCTTTGTAAAGTTTTCAGAGATTTGTGAATTCATTTGTAACTTCTTTCTAAAGCAGACAAGGCAAGCATCAGGACATCATCCAATATTCGAAATTATAGAATCATAAAATCATTTAGGTTGGAAAATACCTATAAGATCATCAAGTCCAACCATTAACCTAACACTCCCAAGTCTACCACTAAACCATGTCCATAAGCACTACTTCTACAAGTCTTTGAAATACCTCCAGAGATGGTGATTCAGCCACTTCCCTGGGTGGCCTGTTCCGATGCTTGACAACCCTTTCTGTGAAGAAATTTTTCCTAATATCCATCCTAAACTTCCCCTGGCGCAACTTGAGGCCATTTCCTCTTGTCCTATCACTTGTTACTTCGGAAAAGAGATTGACACCCATCTCGCTATAACCTCCATTCAGGTAGTTATAGAGAGTGATGAGGTCTCCCCTCAGTCTCCTTTTCTCCAGGATAAACCACCCCAGTTCCCTCAGCTGCTCCTTGTAAGACTTGCTCTCTAGATCCTTCACCAGCTTCATTGCTCTTCTTTGGACATGCTCCAGCACCTCAATGTCTTTCTTGGAGTGAGGGGCCCAAAACTGGACACAGTATTCGTGGTAGGGCATCACCAGTGCTGAGTACAAGGGGACAATCACTTCCCTAGTCCTGCTGGCCACACTATTTCTGATACAAGCCAGGATGCTATTGGCCACATGGGCACATCACTGGCTCATATTCAGCTGGCTATCAACCAACACCCCCAGGTCCTTTTCCACCAGGCAGCTCTCCAGCTACTCTTCCCCGAGCCTATAGCTTTGCATGGGGTTATTGTGACCCAAGTGCAGGACCCGGCATTTGGCCTTGTTGAATCTCATACAGTTGGCCTTGGCCTATCGATCCAGCCTGTCCAGATCTCTCTGTAGAGCCATCCTACCCTCAAGCAGATCAATACTCCCACTCCAGACAAGTTTGTTGTCTGCAAACTTACTGAGGGTGCATTCAATCCCCTCGTCCAAGTCGTTGATAAAGATATTAAACACAACTGGCCCCGATAACGAGCCCTGGGGAACACCACTTGTGACAGGCCACCAACTGGATTTAACTCCATTCACCACAACTCTTTGGGCCTGGCCCTCCAGCTAGTTTTTAACCCAGCAAAGAGTACTCCCATCCAAGCCATGGGGAGTCAGTTTCTCCAGGAGAATGCTGTGGGAAACAGTATCAAAGGCTTTACTAAACAACATCCACAGCCTTTCCCCTTAGTGGTGGACAACCACTAAGTGAGTCTCCTTGTCATAGAAGGAGATCAGGTTTGTCAAGCAGGACTTGCCTTTCATGAACCCATGCTGACTGGGCCTGGTCACCTGGTTATCGTGTACGTGCTGTGTAATGGCACTCAAGATGACCTGCTCCATAACCTTCCCTGGCACCGAGGTCAGACTGACAGGCCTGTAGTTCCCCGGATGCTCTTTATAGCCCTTCTTGTGAATGGACATCACATTTGCTACTGTCTAGTCAACTGGGACCTCCCTGATTAGCCAGGACTGCTGATAAATGATGGAAAGGGGCTTGGTGATGATCTGGTGAATATGTCATGATCTATCACTAGGTGCACACATGTCAGTGATGAACCAACTAAGAAATATTGGCTCTTGCTTTGGGATTCCAAAAGGAGTCATGAAGTATAAGGAAAACATCCCTCAGAAAGTATCCTGGTTTGAGGTAAAACAGAACCAATTTTCTGTTCAGTATTCTTACTTTTTAGCTAAGCCTCTTCTAACTCTCTAACCACGACAGAAAAACAGCTTTTTCCACTGCAGTCTATTGGACAACTTCTCAGGATGTTATAAAATGAAAATTTTCTCTGAAAGAAAAGGAAAGGAAAAATTTGGGACCTCAGAAAGCTGAGGCAACTGGCGATTAATTGAAGTAATTTGGGAATTTTAATTCAATATTGAATGGGTAAATCCAGAAGAATAGTCTTTCTTGTATGCAGATGTAGCTCCTTATCCAGTTAGATTTTGGTTAGCAAGACAAGAGAGCAGAGAGATTCTAGAGGGACTAGAGGAAAATCATAGAATCATAGAATCATCTGGGTCGGAAGGGACCTTCAAGGTCATCCAGTCCGACCCCCCCCGGCAGTCAGCAGGGACACCCCCAACTAGACCAGGTTGCCCAGTGGCAAGGTTTCCCAGGGCCTCCTCGAGTCTCACCTTGAATATCGCCAAGGAAGGGGCCTCAACTACCTCCCTGGGCAACCTGTTCCAGTGCTCCATCACCCTCACAGTAAAGAACTTTCTCCTAATGTCCAATCTATATCTGCTTTTCTCCAGTTTAAAGCCATTGCCCCTTGTTCTGTCATTGACAGCCTTTGTAAACAGGCTCTCCCCAGCCTTCTTGTAGGCCCCCCTCAGGTACTGGAAGGCTGCTACTAGGTCTCCCCGGAGCCTCCTCCTCTTGAGGCTGAACAACCCCTGCTCCCTCACCCTGTCCTCGTAGCAGAGGTGCTCCAACCCCCTGATCATCCTCGTGGCCCTCCTCTGGACCATGTCTTTCCTATATTGAGGGCTCCAGACCTGCACACAGTACTCCAGGTGAGGTCTCACCAGAGGAAAGTGGCAGAATCACCTCTCTGGATCTGCTAGCAACACTTTTTTTGATGCATCCCAGGATGCAATTGGCCTTCTGGGCTGCAAGTGCACACTGCCTGCTCATGTCCAGCTTCTCATCCACCAGCACCCCCAAGTCCCTTTCCTCAGGGCTGCTTTCTAAGACCTCATCCCCTAGTCTGTATTGATAACGATTTTATCATAAAGAAATACACAAATGTCCATAAAACTATACCAAGCTGCAAAAATTTTAGACACCTTTCATGTTGCTAATCACCACAGAACAGAAGATTTTTTTTCAGAACCATGCAAGTGTCTGGGATGAAAATCTGAGCCAGTGAACCTGTCAGGTTGCATGGTTCATTACAAACTAAAAATTCAGATCATTTTTCTCTATAATTCACAAACCCAGGCCCTCCTTTTAGCTCACTTTGAACTAAAACAGCTTTTGATGAGATTTTTTTTTTTGTGTGATTAAATTTGGTGGAAAGATAGAAAATTAAGGTTTGGGTTTGCTTTGGTTTTTGGTTTTTTTTGGTTTGAAGAGCAAGAGAAAGCAATTCATATGCAGTGACATCAAAGAATAATTTTAAACCAAAAGACAGAAAGAAGAAAACACGTTGGTTTGCTCAGCTCTGATGTTTCCACAACTACTGTAAAATTAATATTAATAAATATTAATATTTTTTTTTTCTTTTTTGGTCAGAGTTAGGTTGATGGTTGGACTAGATGATCTTTAAGGTCCCTTCCAACCTAGATGATTCTATGATTCTATCTTAATCAAAATGCCCTGGCAAATGGCCCTTTGCCTCCATAAAGAAGACTGCTTGATTAACTGAAGGTGTAACTTGAATAATAATTTTCTCTGGGAACATACAGTGCCGGGGACATAGGGGATCTCTCCACCCTACATGTCCACCGAATGCAAGATTCACAGAGACTTATATCCATACAGAATATGCATAGTCATTACATTTCCCAAAACTCTTTATAATATTCACATCACCCCGGCACATGCGCATTAACCCATTTAGGGGCTTTATGGAAGGTCTTGGGTGGTCCCTAGTGGTGTTCAGTGGTCGCACAGGAGTGAAGTCTCAGTGAATTCTTGGTGGTTCTTTCTATATGAGGCCTTGACTTCGAATGTCCTGTTTGACCAGTATGCTGGTTTGCGCTGATAATTCTTTGACTATATTGGGGAAGGTAAATGCAGAAGCTTTTCAACTCCTCCATTTATTTTGCAGGCTTGTAAACAGGTTCTTTCTGATGGTATTCTTCACTGTTAGTTTCTGTTTGCATTTGCGAAAGGTGCCCTTAATCCTTTTAGTTACACATTTACATATCAGCTGGACTCTCAGTTCCTGACTGTAACAGTACTGTAATTGTGGTTGTATATTCCTCTCTCAGTTTTATTGTTGTTGTTTTCTTGTTCCCTTTGCTGTTCTGTTAAACTGCCTTTGTCTCAACCCACGAGTTTTGCCTTTTTCTTCCAATTCTCCCCCATGGCTGGGTGGAGGGGTGGGTGAGGGAATGGCAGCATGGTTCTTTGTTGCCGCCTGAGGCTAAACCACAACAATCATTAACATTAGAGTTGGTGGTAGGGACACAGGATTTAGATCTGGAGCAGATCTGAATGCTGAACAGCTCTGTGTTGCATTGTGTTGGGATTTTGGACTGTGAATTGGGCGTTGTAGCAGTTTTAGTGCAGAGGAAACAGTTATAACCAAACTTATAGAGGTCAGGCAAACTCATGCTGTTGAAAAACCTTACTCTCAGAAAGGCCTTTTTCATGAGAAGACTCATTTCCATCCCACACAGTAAAACCCTATTATCACTAACATGGAAATAAATTTAAAAAAACACAAAGCTTGAACTCTAATCCTAAATCAGATTTTACCATGAATGCCAGTGAGACGTTTGAGAAATTCCATGAAATCCTCAATAAATTTTGCTAACAGTTCAACGCTGAAGGTGTGCAGCCATTACCATCTGGGGAAGGGGGACTTGCAGGGAGAAAACTTTACACTATATAAGCTACTTTGCTCAGACAGCAAAGGGAACTAGTACAGGAAATATAGATAAAAACTAAATTCAAAACATAGATCCAGGTTAACATTGAAACTCATCTCTACCTCCACATTGTGCTGATCTTAATTTCTGAGTTTTCCTTCTGTCTCTCTTGTAGTTAGTATTACTAATATAAGAAGTATTAAAATTTCATGAACAAAGTTTTTAAATTGTGCTGTTGTTTTGAGCCTTGTCTTGTTCACTAAGGAAAATGGATAAAATCAAGATATCATTTGTTCAACTATAAGCAGCTACACACTGATCACATGAAAAACACTCCACTTCAGAGGAGCCCAAGAATACGTCAGCTGGTCAGTTCTGTTCACACAAAGAAGACTCCATTATTTGCTGTAAGCAAGAGAAAGATTATCTGACCCAGCTGGTCATTAGCTCTTTTTTTTCTACTATGAAAAAATTGCTTTGCTGTTTAGGTCAGCATAATAATGTAAATCTTAATGAAAAATTCTGAGATGTCTGAGTAAATCGAGCTGTTTGGCCACCTTGATTCTCCCTTTATGTATCTCCCCACATTTTTCTCCTTGTATTTTTTATTTTTGAGGTATGTTGTAGAGGAAAAACACAGCTTAGTTACAGAGCAACAGGCACTGCAGCCATCTTAGTGTTTTCCTCTCTTGCAACTGACATCTTGATTACTATTTTTATTAGACTTCTTTCTTTACTGAAAGTGAAGCAAAACTTTCATATTTTGAAAACAACTCATATCACTTCATAATTTAGTCTTCTAGGGCTGAGTCCTTGTCATTTTGCAATCCTTAGTCAGTCAAACTCACTGAATGCATTTGCCATATTAGGAGATTTTCCTGATCTAGGACAGTATCACAGTAATTTTCATCATCAAATCTGCTATCTGATCTCCTGTGAAATAGAGGAAGATGTGTTTCTTTCTTTCTAGAAGGAAAATGTTATATATTATAGTATACTGTAATAGCAAACAAATTATTATATCTCTTTTTCAGAATGCTAAGAGACAGATGTTTAGCTGCTATGAATCCACTGGGTGAAATCGATTTGAATGGAACTATAAATTTTTATTCATGGTGATGATATGACCTTAGATTTATTGAAACAAACTTTTCTACAAACTTTTCTGCTGATCCACTGATACATTCATCTGGAAAGAGTTTAAATCCTAGCATTTAAAGCAGCCCTGAGGAAAGGGACTTGGGGGTGCTGGTGGATGAGAAGCTGGACGTGAGCAGGCAGTGTGCACTTGCAGCCCAGAAGGCAAATTGCATCCTGGGATGCATCAATAGAAGTGTTGCCAGCAGGTCCAGAGAGGTGATTCTGCCACTTTGCTCTGCACTGGTGAGACCTCACCTGGAGTACTGTGTGCAGGTCTGGAGCCCTCAATATAGGAAAGACATGGACCTGATGGAGCAGGTCCAGAGGAGGGCCACGAGGATGATCAGGGGGTTGGAGCACCTCTGCTACGAGGACAGAGTGAGGAAGCTGGGGTTGTTCAGCCTCAAGAGGAGGAGGCTCCGGGGAGACCTAGTAGCAGCCTTCCAGTACCTGAGGGGGGCCTACAAGAAGGCTGGGGAGAGCCTGTTTACAAAGGCTGTCAATGACAGAACAAGGGGCAATGTCTTTAAACTGGAGAAAAGCAGATTTAGATTGGATATTAGGAGAAAGTTCTTTACTGTGAGGTTGATGGAGCACTGGAACAGGTTGCCCAGGGAGGTAGTTGAGGCCTCATCCCTGGAGATATTCAAGGTGAGACTCGACGAGGCCCTGGGAAACCTTGTCTAGTTGGGGGTGTCCCTGCTGACTGTGGGGAGGCCGGACTAGATGACCTTTGGAGGTCCCTTCTGGCCTGGACCATTCTATGATTCTATGATATTATCACAGAATGAAAACATAATCCTGCACGAGGATTTTGAAGGGCAACTGAAAGAAGCACTGCCTTTTAAATATTTTCAGCTGTTTAATAGCAACATCTTGGATTTTTTTTTTTTTCAAAATAGAAAAATACATAGAAGACACATTTATATAAGCCAGAGTTTGTCTTGCAGACTGGAAGTCCTTAGAGAATACATATTTCCAACCAGCTTCCCCTATGCAGACAGCTTACCACTCAATGCAGAGTTGAGCTTTGTGCAAGTTGAAAATAGCTGTGGTCTTGTCTGCCTCCTGATTTACCTCTGTTCCCTTGGTGCAATGCTGTGCTCCCGAGGAAGTGTGGAAGAGCAAGAAATTATTTTTGCCTTGACCTTATATGGGTTAATTTACACCTCAGCAGTTTTATTTGTTTATTCATTCATTCATTCATTCATTCATTCATTCATTCATTCATTTATTTGTCTTGGTCAGATCAGGAGTATGAAAAAAGTTTTGCCCAGGTAACCTCTCTCAAATAAGCTGGTATGGACTTGAAATACTAACTGCTTGACAAAGTTCAGATATCCTTGTTAAAAAGAGGAAAAATGGCAACATTTTACAGTTACACATTTACACAGTTTTTGGTTGCTTAGATGCAATGTCCTGTAGGTAGCTAAAACCAATTAATTTACAGAATGATTAATGTAAGCAGCAGATGGTGAAATAACAGTATCCTCAGCTATTACAAATATTAGTCACAGCTAACAACAAGTATTTCTACATGACCTAATAATCTAAAGAGCCAGTTAAACACTTTGTTAAACTACTTGCTGTAGCAACCTTGGATACTTCTCCATAATACTGAAAGAGTTCAGAACAGTTTTGTCAAGTCATTTAGAGACATAAAATTTTCTAAATCAAACTTCCATTTGTATGTAAATCTGGATCAGACTGAAGCTGATTAAAGGTGCACAGTCAGGCTGGCCTACTGACCTTCATTTTATTTCACTAAAAAAATATATTTTGCTTTTATCAACATGCTTGAAAAACTTGAAAAATTACTAGTCAAATCATAATCATGGGCAGCAGCATTTTTAGGATCCTAACACATTTAATAAATGACAATTCTTAGGGGGAGAGAGGAAGAGAAAGAATTTATTTTGTTTCTGCATAAATACAGTGACATGACTAAGACATTGCTAAGACAGAAGAACAACCTTTGTGCATGTTACTTCATTAATACAGTGTCTTTGTTCTCTATTAAAAATACATATGACAATTTAAGGTAAGGTTAATTTATATGCTGTAACAACATCAGACTGACCCAAACGTAAAAGATGCATGCACATTTCAGAAGTAATTTGATTCTCCTGAAAAAAATCTAAAATACTAATGCTGTAGGAATTATGCAGTTGCCACCTAGACCATGGTAGGAATTATGCAAATGCCACCTCAGCAGGACTTGTCCCTAGGTTCCACTTTAATAAAAAATAAGAGTTCTTTCTACTATGTTTAATATGCAACATTAGTTACAGCTTGAGCTGGGTGCCTCTGAAGAGGGACCCTGCCTGTTGATTGTTACTGGATTTATAGTCTCTATAGGTTGCTTGATTTCTTGATAGCTCTTCTGCTCATCCAGTCTTGTTTGTGGAGTCTGAGGTCTTCTATTCTTCTGATTTGTTCTCAAAGCCTCCAGACACCCTTTTTGTCTGTGTCTTGAGACATTTTCTTATCTTTGGTTACAGAATATCCTGTAGTTAGTTGTACTTACACTTTCTCATCTACTGGTTACATTTCCATAGATAAAAAACAAGGTTAAAGTAGAATTCATACAGACTAAGGTGTCATTTACTTTAGTCACTAGTGCTAAGCTCTGGCACAAAATAGTCTCTCACAACAACTAAAAACTTTTCTTTTAGTTTCTGTATGGAAAGATAGTTCACTATTTCTTCAGCTGCTCCTTGGCATTGCCTTGTTGCTTTAAGTTTAATTGAGAGACCTTAAGAAATCTGATGGTTCTTTATTTATTTATAGCTTATGCTCAAATTTATGCAAATAGGGAACAAATGCAGTAGTATCCTTTAAAAAATAATCACAGATCTGACTGAATCTACAAAAGAGCAATCACAGACCATTTAATGCATTCTTCTCCCTCCAAAAAAATCAAGGAACAACAATCAAAGGCAAAACTTTGCAACACAATTTCATTAAAAAGATTACAAATATTTCTCACAAAATAAATACTGTACATTCCTGATAGCCTTTTCAACCTTTTTTATGTTCTCAGAAATTGCTGGTAATGAAAACAGAACAGAGTAAATCAAATTGTTGTGTACACTACTGCACTGTGGGAGGTGGAAGCCCTTCATTTAAAATAAGTCTTATGCATTATTAATTAATAGACTATGCATGTTTATACAAATTACCTAAGGCAGAGGTTTAAATTTTGTGTTATATTATTAAAATATATTTCAAACATTATAGATGTTATATAATATTAATGAATGTAATACATAATCTATTACATGAATGTTACATTATATGAAATCATTCTTGTGTCATTCTTTAAATTGCCTGCTCTTGTGCTTTTAAAAGGTGGTTCTTAAAAACTGACCAGCACTCACAGACCCCTAAGCCCTCAAAAGCAGATTCCCAGGGAACACTGCTAACTAGCTCCATGAGTAGCTTAAAGTTTGCTCTCTTGAAATCTGGGGTAGCAACGTTGCTGTCCTTTTTTCCCATTACACTGAAGATTTTAAACTCAACCATTTTGTGATCAAGACAGCCACCTACCATCACATCTCCCACAAGTCCTTATCTATTCACAAGTCTAGGAGGGCATCTTCCCTAGTTGGCTCACTGAGAACTTGTGATGAAGTTTTCTTCCACAAACTTCATGGATTTCCCAGACTTGCTTGTCACAGCAGTATGGTATTCCCAGTTGATGCCTGGGAAGTTGTAATCTCCCATAAGCACAAAGGCTACCAATACAGAATATTTTCCTAATTGCCTATAGAATAATTCATCAGTGCTAACATCCTGGCTGGGTGATCAGTAGTAGACACCCACTATGACATCTGCTTTGTTTTCCATCCCCCTAATCCTCACCCAGAGGCTCTCAACCACATCATCACTAACCATAAGGGCTGTACAGTTACCCAGAGGCTCTCAACCACATCATCACTAACCATAAGGGCTGTACAGTTACACCTCTCCCTTACATACTATGCAACACCTCCACCTCACCTGCCCTGCCTGTCCGTCCTGAACAAGCTATAATACTCTGTCCCAACACTCCACACTTGAGCTGGACTTGTGGTCAATAAACTCTCAGTGAGACAGGAGTTGAAAAATGGTTTGGGGCTCATATTCCAAACCCCTCCATAGGATTTGGGAGACTAATATCCAGACACTGAAGTTTAGCCAGAATTACTGAATGTAGGTCAAATCTCATGTGCAATGGAATTCCAATATATTTCACTTGCCATTCAATCATTGATTGAATAAATACTAAACTGATTGAAATTGGTTTCTAAACATGAAAAAGGAAAAAATATAAAGAATCATGAGGGTGATTACAGTATATTTGTTGGATTTTTATTTATAAAAACTTCTCTCTCAAATGTATATTAACTAAGTTGTAATGTAGAAATGCCAGCAATTATTCTGCAAATTGTTCTTGCTGGCAGGAAGCTGCAGTTGATTCACGTACAGCATAGCTGGAAATGAAGTAATCTGACACATAGGACTTCACAAACATCAGACATTCATGTTACAAATTCTAGCATCTCCAACAAATAAATGTTGCCACTTATAGATTAAAAGCAGTGTTGCAACTGTTATGTAATCACTATAACATTCTAATTATATTTGGTTTTCTTTAACAGGATTAAGACTAGGAACTTCAGGATCACAAGACAATACTTTGTCAGATAAGCTAAAGGAACCCCCTTTTAAGTCTATTTCAGGGAGAAGCATATAATTCCATCAGGCTGCCAAGATTTCATGGAATGAGAAATTGTGCTGAGAAAGGAAAAAAGTCTTCAGAGACTTGATACCCTGAGTAAAAAATATGTATATGAAGCTTATTTCGTTGTTATTTAAACAACAGCCATCAACACAATAACAGCCTCTCCCTGTACAGAAACACTGGGAAGAAATTATTTTCATATCTTAGTAGAGAAATGCTTGACTGTATAATTTGTCCTGTTTAAAATTATTGTCACATTTCATATATGATACATACCATTTACCTCTTAAAATACCAGCTAAAATGCATGGTTGATGCAGAAGCGAATGTATAGGCTAACCAAGGCCACCTCAAATGTGTCTGGACACTAATGCAGCAATCAGTTCTGCAACCCAACTCAGTAAGCATGGTACTGGGGGCCTGCTTGATCATTCTTATGTCTCTCTCCATATTTCTTAAAAGCCCCCTTTCAATATTTGAAAGGCCGCAATAAGGTCTCCCCAGAGCCTTCTCTTCTACAGGCTGAACAACCCCAACTCTCCCAACCTTTCTTCATAGGAGAGGTGCTCCAGCACTCTGATCATTTTTGAGGGCCTCCTCTGGACCCGTTCCAACAGGTGAATGTCTTTAATGTCCTGCGGACCCCAGGGTTGAGCACAGTACTCCAGATGGGGTCTCACGAGAGCGGATAGAGGAGCAGAATCACTTCCCTTGACCTGCTGGCCATGTTTCATTTGATGGAGCCCAGGATATGATTGGTTTTCTGGGCTGTGAGTGCACATTTCATAGAATCATAGAATCAGAATGGTTCATTGAGTTTCAACCCCCTGCCATGGGCAGGGATACCTCCTACTAGACCGGGTTGCTCAAAGCCCCATCCAGCCTGGCTTTGAACACTTCCAGGATTGGGGCATCCACAACTTCTCTGGGAACCACCTTCACACTAAAGAATTTCTTCCTGATATCTAATCTAAATCTCCCCTCTTTCAGTTTAAAATTGTTACCCCTTGTCCTGTCACTACACTCTCTGATAAAGAGTACCTTCCCAATTTACCTCTCGGACATTTCCCACTCATGTCCAACTTTTCATCCACCAATATCCCCAAGTCCTTCTCTTTAGGGCTGCTCTCAATCCATTCATCCCTCAGTCTGTATTGATAATGGGGATTGCCCTGTCCCAGGAGCAAGACCTTGCACTTGGCCTTGTTGAATCTCATGAGGTTCCCATTGGCCCACTCCTCAAGCCTGTCAAGGTCCCTCTGGATGGCATCCCTTCCTTCAAGCAAACCTTCAAGCACCACTCAGCTTGGTGTCATCCGCAAATTTGCTGAGGGTGCACTCAATCCCACTGTCTATGTCTTTGATGAAGATATTGAATAGTATGGGTCTCAGTACGGACCCTTGAGGGACACCACTTGTTACTGGTTTCCACTTGGACTGTAACTCTTTGGATACAGCCATCCAGCCAATTCCTTATGCATCTAACAGTCCACCCATCAAACCCATATCTCTCCATTTTAGAGGTCAGAATGTTGTGGGGGACTGTATCAAAGGCCTTGCAGAAATCCAGGTAGATGACATCTGTAGCTCTTCCCTTGTCCACTGTTGCAGTTGTTACCAAAGACAGGCCTCTGCTTTGTTTATAGCCATATGCTAACTAAAATGTTGTTTGCTTACTTCTAACCTTCTAACTGTGTGAGAAAATAGTTGATCACCGAGCTGATAGTGATAAGGATGGGATAACAAGAAGTAGTTAATAACTTCAAGGTTCTTTCATATGTATGCACTCCTATACCTCAGGACAGGGCTGTGGCTACTTCAAAGGACATCCTTAACATCCTCAAGAAGCTGGCAAACTTACATTAAACTTTTATTGTCCTGAGATGACTCAGTACCTTAAAAGGATAATGTGAGGAAGGGTATCCCTTCCCAAACGACCACCGAGGAACTCACGCCTGCGCAAAAGTGTTTTGCCAATGCTGAAAAATTTAATATGCATGTGTAAAAGGGCTATTCAGCTATCTTAATAACTATGTAAGCCTAAGTGGAGTTATGCATTAGGTAGGCAGAATAATGAGAATCTTTTGTATATAAAAAATGAGTGAATGTCCCCAGTAAGGTGTGCTAGATTTGTGGATTTCCACCTAGCACCTGACATCAAATAAAGCAATATCTCCTCTCTAAACTACTTTTGGTTTCGAGAGCTTTTATTTCAGGTGACAGTTTTTGGCACCCCAGATGGGTCTTCGCATATAGGCTTGGAGTTCTTCTCATTGCTGCGGGGAAATCACAAGTAGAACTACAGCGTGCACTGGACCTCTTCTCCGGGGACTTTCCTGGTGATTTCCCTTTGGGTGGTGAGTAACCAGCTGAATGATAAGTTGAGATATTGCATGGTAATCCCCCCTGAGTAAATCGTACCAGAAGGGGTATGTGTCAGTGGATTTATTTCCTGCGCTTGTACAGTGACAATCGGAGCAGGAAAAGAGTTGGAAAAATGGGAAATGTGTGTGGGAAAGTAATGGAAGACTGGCAAGTAGGACTGTAAACATGCTCAAGTGAGTTGCATGTGGGGTGCTGAAAAATACATATCTCACACTAATTGTTGTTTAGTTTTGTGTGTTCAACAAGTAGAACATCTGCACTTAGATAACACAGGCCTGGGACGGACTCAGGGGCACCTTATCAAACATGCCCGAGTTTCTTGCCCTGCTGTTGAAGAGATCAAAGCACAGCGGAAAACTCTGCCTGCCAGAATCCTTGAAATACAGGCCAGAACAGCAAATGTGAGGTCTCTTGTTCTCTCCCTCCCTTGCTAACAAGGACTCTCTTGCTAATAAGGATTCTCGCTCCATAGTGCCTGCCTGTCCCCTGCTTGCCTGCCTCTGCCCAGGTGCTGCTTCAGATGTTCCCCGATCCATGAGGTAGCACAGAATCACGACATCACGGAATTGTCAGAGTTGGAAGGGACCTCTAGAGATCATCTAGTCCAACTCCGCTGATAAAGCAGGATTGCTTAGAGCACACTACTCAGGGCTGCATCAAGGCAGGTCTTGAAAATCTCCAGAGAAGGGGACTCCACGACCTCCCTGAGCAGCCTGTTCCAGTGCTCTGTCACCCTCACCGTAAAGAAGTTTTTCCTCATGTTTGAATGGATCTTCCTATGTTCCAGCTTGAGCCCGTTGCCCCTTGTCCTATCGCTGGAAACCACTGAGATTGGTTTGGTATTGAGATTAAATTTGTTCTTTGCCTTTAATACGTGGTTTTGTGGTTGTTCCTGCATCCTGCCTGCATCAGCTCACACAATGTGTCATCATCCTGGTAAGGGGGTATTACAAAGGCTTCTCTCTTAGGAGACTATTTTGAAACATTGGGGAAAAATTTAGGAGAGATCCCCTAATGTGAAAGAAATTAATTGAAATTTGTACTCAATGGTGGCCTGTATATGTGCCAGGAAAAATGGCCAAAGAATGGCACATTAAAATATAATAATATTACAGTTACTGTTGTTTCGTAGAAAGGAAGGTAAATGGGATGAAGCTCCCTATGTTGATTTGGTTTTCACCTTGAGAAATGACTATAAGAGCAGAAAAGATTGTGGTTTAATGGTAACAGATACTAATGTGCTGGCATTAGAACAGGAGTACAGGAAATCAAGATTGTTGTAGCGATGCTGTTTGGCTTGTAGTATTGGCAAAAGGTGTCATAAATATAAAGAGGAGGATGAAGTAGAAGAGGAAGATAGTCAGCTGCTGATGGCACCACAGAGAGAGGAAAGGAGAGAAACTGAGGAAGGGACAGAGGATGGGCAGCATTATAGTCCTATGGCTGGTCGTAGTAGGCGAGGGGCGGGGGGAGCGGTGCTCCAGGCTTCTTTGAGACAAGCAGTAGGACCTGCAGGGGAACCTGTGGGGGTGAAAATACCATTTTCTGTAGCAGATTTAAAAGCTTGGAAGGAAATGTTTGGAACTTATAGAGCCAATCCAGACATAAGAAAGAAGTTACAGAGATTAGAAGGGGAAGCAATAAATAAATTGTTAGAGACTGCTTGGAAAGTGTATTACAATAGGGAAGAGGAGGAAAAACACAGGGTAGAGAGCATGAGGAATGCATGATTGTTAGCTGCAGCTATTGCAGAAGGGAAATCAGAAAGGAAGGAAATGGAATGGGAATAGAAGGGATCAGAGTATAGGGGAAAGAGATGGGAATCTTCGCCCCACTCCGGAAAGGGATCTGTGTGCATTGTGTAGACGAAAAGGACACTGAAAGAGAGAATGTCCCCAGAATAGATTTCAGGAACGATTTCCTCGAAGCGCAGAAAATCCCAGGGTAACAGAGTTACTTACTCTGGACCAGGGTTCCTAGTGATGGGGATCAGCGAAAAACTCATAAGTGCCCCCAACAGAACCCCTGGTTACCCTGAAGTTGGTGAATGAAAGAGTAGAATTTTTAGTGGCTACAGGAGCAGCATGTTCTGTTTTGAATTCTTGTAAAGGGAAATTAAGCAGTGAAAATATGTCTATTGTTGGTACCACAGGGAATAGAGAAATAAGGCCTTTCTTTCAACCTATGAAATGTGGATATGGATTCCGAGTTTTTATGCATAAGTTCCTGTATGTACCCGATTGCCCTATGCCATTATTGGTAAGAGATTTATTAAGTAAACTTAATGCTCAAATTGTAGTTGAAGATAATCATATCCATGTGCAAATACCAGAAGAAAAAGCATTGGAGGCACAAGTTTTCTTATTCCAGCAAAAGAAAGATGTGCAAACATCTACAGTCCCCGAGGAAATGATGAATGCAGTGAATCCTCTCATATGGGAAGCGGGGATGCCAGGACAATATAAGGCAGCAAAACTGGTACTGCCCCATCTCTCGGATTAAAACCTGCAGAGTTTATCCTGCAGCCAAAGGATTTGTGCAGCACAACGCAAGACTGAAGGCTATGCTGGACACGCAGTGCAGTGAGGCACAGTGCAGAGCAGCTCAGGCCTAGGCCTACTCAGGTTAATTGTATTGTGGATCACTGGTCTTCTGGTAAGGATCACTACAGGTGGCTAAAAATCTCAACAAATATAAATATTCTCAACAGGTATTATATGCCACCTTGTATTGGGTACTGTCATGAAAATTTGCAACTGGCCTGTGCCAACTGAGGAGAGAGGCTAGGATGCAAAGTATAGAATTACAAGGGTAAATATTTATTCATGCACATGAGATGTCCCAGCCAAATTGGGGCACCCTGGATGTGGTTTTACACAGGCTTCTTATACCCTTCAAACATTCAGGTACAACACAATTTGACTAATCGCTAACACCCACACTACCGATTACTAATCATAGGAAAACTTTGCAAAGCACCTAAATTTCTGCAGCATTCTTGCTGCTTGTCTATTGATCCAGACATCCCTGGAGTCAGTCTTGCTATAGTGACTTATCTATGACACCAGGCAACGCTGGGAGGATTTCAAAGACATGTCAGAGGGGCTAGGATGTTGGTGTTATCTTGGTTTTGGGAGGGTATCCTTTATCCTTCATGGACAGCTCTAAGCTTCCAAGAAACAAAGTCTTTGTTTCCAGGGCTGGGTTGTCCTTTAGTCTGTTTTATTTAAGCATGAACAATAACAAAGTCTCCAGTAAAATTCCACTACCTCATTACATCACAGTATATGATGTGAACTAATACATATATTAACAAAGTTAAAACACTTTTATACTGTAAAGACTGATTAATATAATAGTTAAGGAATTTTCATTACAGTATTTGAAGGGGAAACCCATGTTCCAGGGCAAACAAGTAGAATGAAAAAAGGTCTTGGTAAAGGAAGTGTCAAATAGGCGCTGAGACATAAAATGAAATCAAAACAATCCCTCTTGCCAAAATCAGTATAATTGTGCAAACAAAACAAGTCCACCGCCCTCATACAGAAGACCCACACCATCCAGAACAACAAGATAATGGTAGTATCTTTCCCTCTTCCAAAATCTCATCTTAATCCTCTAAATTTTTTGTCACAAATCTTTGTTCGTGTCCCATCTTCTCTGAAATTCAGTACCTATCTCAAATATAATTTGTGTCCGATTGACAAAAAACCACAACAAACAACAAGAAATACCCATTATTGAAGTAAGTCAAAGTAAATTTCAACTAGAAAATAGTTTCCCTTCTTGCTGCTACTTTCAACTCTTATCTTCTCCCCTCCCCATGTGTCAAACCAATTGAGCAGATGAACTCAGGGTTATAATGGAAACTATCAAACAGCCTTGGCTGCAAAATCACTATCGTGGGTCCATAATACAATAGTAGGCCTTGGCATTACCTTTCAACATGCACCAGTAACAGATGTATTTATAGCTAGTCCATCTGAATAGAGCAGAGATCTCATAGTAATAGATACTGATAGCCTTTTAAATCCTTATGAAAATTACTTTTCAGAAGACAGAGTATGACAGTGATGAATTCATGTTTGGTTTCAGTGTACTCTCAACAGAATACACTAAGATTTCCTTTACAGAAACAGAAGTCGTCTCTCTCTAAAAGAAACTGCCAGAGAAGAAAGGTAATGGGGATTAAGATTAAAGTAAGAAACCTTTATGTTAAACAAAATTTCTTTAAGCATTCTATTTTATTCTTCTTTTCTTAACTTTCTTTGTATTCTCAATCTTTATATATCTTGAATATAGTTTTCAGAGGAAGATCACAACTTGCTGAGGGAAGTTCTAAGACGTGTGATGAGTGCTGCCTATCTACATACAGTATCATCACCATTCTCTCTATTCAAAGGCAAAACCTACTAGCTGCTGCTTTTCTTTTTTCTGCCAGCTGTGTTTTAGAGAGAGTAGTTGTAGAACATTCAATAAAAAGAAAAGGAATAAAATATCTGTGGAAGTCCCAAGGTTGCAAGGAGTTTTATGTTACATACTGGTATTAACCTCTGTACAGTAAAACTTTCTCCTAAGTTTTCAAGGGGAAAATATTCTTCTATTTGTGAAATCTGCACATAGATCACTACAATCTCTTTTTCAAATATTAATTTGTAAACAATAGGCAAATAGAAACACATCAAACAGTAGCAGGTTTTGCTAGTATTATTCTTTAAATTGTAGTTTGTCAGTTTCCTAGACAGCAAAAGCCGAAAGAATAATTCAGTGCTCGGATATCCTATAGGAGTCAGTTTCCACCTACTTCAACAGGTACTCCAGTTAGCCTAAATCTTTCCTAATTTTACTTATTTACAGAAATGTTAATATGCTTAAAAAGCATTTTTCAGATAGTTATTATTCTTTCTTTCCACGTGTTTGGTAATGAAGATTATTACTGAAAAAAACATAATCACTGAAGAAAACGAAACTTATCATGGTGTATGTACTGACACAGTGGTCATGATACCTGCTGCATCCACACGTTTTCAGTGTCTAAGAGGTCTGCATGAAGATCAGTTGCCTATTTAAAAGGTAGAACATATGCCACTGGAGGCTTGTATAAAATGTTTTTAAGAACAGCAAAATCCTACCATCTATATGTTAAGGTAACAAAGAAACCGGAAGAGCCCAAATTCCATTTTTCTTTTTATGGCTTTGTCCTGGGTTGAGGTGGAACAGAACCAACTTCCTGTTCAGTGAGAGAGGCTCTTACTTATACTTGTTGCTGTGGCAACCAGGGTCAGCTGACTTGGTTGTTTACCCTGTGGAGGGGTTACACCTGTGGGGAGGAGTGGACAGGACAGGTGACCCAAACTGACCAATAGAGTATTCCATCCTATCTGCCATGCTCAGTATAAAAGTTGAGGGATCAAAAGGTCAGCTTACTTCTTGGATGGCTTTCTTTCTTCAATTATTGATGTCTGAGGAGGACCCTGTCTGCTCATCTGTCTTTGATCCTAGTCAGTGTGTTCTGGAATCCAGTTCCCATCTGTTGTTGAGTTCAGCCTGTAACTTCCCCAGTACCTGCTGGTGACATCTTCATGGGAACTTGATATGGTTTTTTATATATATATAGTATCTATTTCATGATTTCCTTTTTATTTTATTTTTAATTTTTCATTAAATTAGTTTAGGTTTTTTCCTTAAGCTCATAAATCTCTTTATCTCTCTTCTTGCTCTCCTTAGAGCAAGAGATGGGGGAGAATGTTTGTTGCCTTGTTGTTGGCCAACCAGGCCCAAAACTGTGACAGGCTTAATTGTCTTAATTAGGTTTATTTAGTAGCCCCAGATGACTTGATAATATTCCTTGCATGGTGTGGGACACCAAAGTGGGAAAGGCATGCGTTTTTTGAAGATGGAAAGGATAGGGTTTGAAAGAACTAGAGTACAGTGACTTGAAGTAATCCATTCTTTTACGTACAACTCATTTTTTTTCTAGCTATACAGCATCTTTCAAGATCAGCTATAGCTTTTACCTAAATGATGGGGATATACATCGTATATAGGAGCAATTATGGCAAGCAGTACTTAAACTTTAAAAGAAACGAAACAAAGGGACAGAGAAGGAGAGAGATAAAGAGATCACAGATCCTGGTTCCAACATCAGTCCAGCCAAGAGGAGTTGTTGCTATAAGAGTGCTCTTCTGTGTCTCCACAGGGAAAAAAATCTCTTCAGGGAAAAGTCTTCCCAGGCAAAAATCCTCTCTTCAGGGAAACGGCTTCCCCCTTTTTGTTTTTTTTTTTCATGTTTGCCCACTCCTAGGGGCAGTTTTGTCTGAGGTTTCTCCCCCCAGCCCTTCATGTGACATGTAGTATGATTTGGGTGGGGAGATGAGAGCTGTAGTCATATATGCTTCACATGATCTAGATAATCTTCATTAGCACACACAGGGGTAAGAACTTTATTATGCATTTCACAGATAATGAGGCAAAGGTCACCACCAGACATAGCGTCTTACCAAAGAAACAACTTGTCCTTCACAAGAGAAAAAACAGGGGTATTCTGTTTAAGACTAGTCATGCAGGTGCCAGTTTCTCCCTCTTGCATGAATCACACAAGAGATAAGCAGGCGTTAGCCTTCTCAGTTCCTTGAGCAGAAGGCCTGGTATTTGGGAGTGTTTGAGACATTCAAGCTGCTTTGTTTAGGGGAAATTACAGGTTGTCTCTTACAGGATGTTGTGGGGGAATGGGTCCAAGGCTTTGCAGAAATCCAGGTAGATGACATCCATAGCTCTTCCCTTGTCCACTGATCCAGTCACTCCATCATTGAAGGTCACTAGGTTGGTGAGGCAGGACTTGTTCTTGGTGAAGCCATGCTGGCTGTCTCAAATCACCTCCCTATCCTCCATGTGCCTTAGCATAGCTTCTAGGAGGAGCTGTTCCATGATCTTCCCAGGCACAGAGGTGAGGCTTACTGGTTGGTAGTTCCCAGGGTCCTCCTTTCTACCCTTTTTAAAAATGGGTGCAATGTTTCCCTTTTTCCAGTCACTGGGGACTTTGCCTGACTGACATGACTTTTCAAATACCACGGAGAGTGGATTAGGAACTATGTCTGCCAGTTCCCTCAGGAGCCTGGGATGCATCTCATCAGGTCCCATGGACTTCTGTATGTTCAGGTTCCTCAGGTTAGAGGAAAAAACAGCTCTATGAGAAAAAAACATTTTCAGAATCCTGGAAAGATATCAGGGTCCATTTCACCCAACTTCCCTTGAGGCAAAAAATGACATGACACTATAAAAACTTTCAAGCAGATTTGGCTTGTGTATATGAACTGCACTGGAGTTTGGGTGGGGTAGGGAGCTGTAGTAAGAGCACTTATAAGAAGACCTCAAACATGCAAAAGTGACTGAACTCAATCAGAGGCAAAAAAACCAAAACAACCCAAATCAAAAAATGCACACACAACTGCAAGGACATAGAAAATTACAAAGCTGGAAGAAGCCAGAGAGAGGAAAAAATGCTATCCCAGGTTTTCCAAGATGTGTCATTATGACTTGAGGATTACCATTTGTTCTCTTCCTAAACTTCTTCTCAAAGAAGTTAGTGCTTCTTTATGCAATAAAACTGAGTTCTGGAGGCCTTGGGGAAGATTGTCCATCAAAGCGGAAAGCACCAGAAGGGGTCTATGATTGTCATGCAGCAATAATGGGACAGGTTCTTTTAGGGATCCTTGGCAGAATGATGAGGGCACTAAATCGTAGTTACAATTAAAGCTTTATTTTCTTAGCAGGATATTATGTTTATTATAGCACAGAATTTATGATTTGAATAGCACAGGATGTCTATAAGCAGAATCAATGTAATACAATCGATAAGTAGCATAATACAGAATTTATAATACAACTTAAATTCTGATTTCTAATCACTGAAGTAACACAGAATTTATCACATTGGAGTACTGGAATGGAGGGGTACATGCTCTTCAGGAGGGATAGGCAGGGCAGGTGAGGTGGAGGTGTCAGGGATGTAAGGAGGTATGTAAGGTATGTGGTAAAGGTAAAAGCAGCAGTAAGACTAGGGAAAATGTGGGCCTGCTGCTGAGTGAGGTGGGTGCCCTGGTGATGGAGGATACAGAGACGGCGGAGCTACTGAATACCTTCTTTCCTTCAGTCTTTACTACTAAGGCCGGCCCTCAGGAGTCCTAGACCCTGGAGGTAGGAGAGAGAGCCTGGACTAAGGAATACTCTCCCTCGACCAAGGAAAATAAGGGAAGAGATCATTTCGGCAAACTTGACACCCACAAATCCATGGGCCCTGATGGGATGTACACACGAGTGCTGAGGGAAGTGGCAGATGTTATTGCAAAGCCACTCTCCATCATCTTTGAAAGGTCATGGAGAACAGGAGAGGTGCCTGAGGACTGGAGGAAAGCTAATGTCATGCCAGTCTTCAAAAAGGGAAAGAAGGAGGACCCAGAATAGTACAAGCTGGTCCGCCTCACCTCCATCCCTGGAAAGGTCATGGAACAGCTCATCCTGGATGTCATCTCTAAGCATATAGAAGAAAAGGTCATCGGGAGTGGTCAGCATGGATTCACCAAGGGGAAATCATGCTTGACCAATCTGATAGCCTTCTATGATGGAATGACTAGCTAGGTAGATGAGGGGAGAGCAGTGGATGTTGTCTACCTTGACTTCAGCAAGGCTTTTGACGCTGTCTCCCATAACATCCTCATAGGTAAGCTTAGTGTGCATTAGATGAGTGGACAGTGAGGTGGACTGAGAACTGGCTGAGTGGCAGCGCTCAGAGAGTTGTGATGAGCAGTGCAGAGTCCAGTTGGAGGCCTGGAACTAGCAGCATTCCCCAGGGGTCCGGTCTTGTTCAATATATTCATCAACGACCTGGATGAGGGGACAGAGTGTACCCTCAGCAAGTTCACTGATGACACAAAACTGGGAGGAGTGGCTGACACACCAGAAGGCTGTGCTGCCATTAATTGAGACCTAGACGGGCTAGAAAGTTGGGTGGAAAGGAACCTGATGAACTTCAACAAGGGCAAGTATAAGGTCCTGCACCTAGGGAGGAATAACTCCATGTACCAGTACAGGTTAGGGGTTGACCTGCTGGAAAGCAGCTCTGCAGAGTGGGATCTGGGATTCCTGGTAGACAACAAGTTGAACATGAGGCACAAATATGCCCTTGTGGCCAAGAAGGCCAGTGGTCTCCTGGTGTGCATTAAAAAGAGCATGGCCAGCAGGTTGAGGAAGGTCATCCTCCCCCTCTACTCTGCCCTGGTGAGGTCCCACCTGGAGTACTGTGTCCAGTTCTGGGCCCCCTAGTTCAAGGACAAGGAACTTCTGGAGAGAGTCCAGCGTAGGGCTACAAAGATGACTAAGGGAATGGAGCATGTCTGTTATGAGGAAAGGCTGAGAGACCTGAGTCTGTTTAGCCTGGAGAATACTGAGAGGATCTTATCAATGCTTATAAATATCTAAAGGGTGGGTGTAAAGAGGATGGGATCAGACTCTTCTCAGTCATGCCTGGCAACAGGACAAGGGGCAATGGGCACAAGGTGGAACACAGGAAATTCCATCTGAACATGAGGAAAACCTTCTCTCCTTTGAGTCAGCAGTGTGCCCAGGTGGCCAAGAAGGCCAACAGCATCTTGGCCTGTATCAGGAACAACGTGGCGAGTAGGACTCCAGAGGTGATTGTCCCCCTGTACTCAGCACTGGTGAGGCCCCACCTCAAGTACAGTGTCCAGTTTTGGGCTCCCTACCATAAAAAAGACATCGAGGTGCTGGATCGGGTCCAGAGAAGAGCAACAAAGATGGAGAGGGGTCTGGAGCACAAGTCTTATGAGGAGAGGCTGAGGGAGCTGGGGTTATTCAGCCTGGAGAAGAGGAGGCTGAGGGGAGACCTTATTGCTCTCTACAACTACCTGAAATGAGGTTGTAGAGAGCTGGGGATCAGTCTCTTTTCCCAAGTCACGGGCGACAGGACAAGAGGAAATGGCCTCAAGTTACGCCAGGGGAGGTTCAGGCTGGATATTAGGAAAAAATTTTTCACCGAAAGGGTTATCAGACATTAGAATGGGCTGCCCAGGGAGGTGGTTGAGGCATCATCCCTGGAAGTGTTCAAAAGACAGGTTGATGTAGTGCTGGGAGATATGGTTTAGTGGTGGTGTTGCTTTTTGTTTGTTGTGTGGGTGTTTATTTTTGTCAAAGTTAGGTTGACGGTTGGACAAGATGATCTTTAAGGTCCCTTCCAACCTAGAAGATTCTGTGATTCTGATTCTGATGTCAGAGCACTGGAACAGGCTGCCCAGAGAGGTCGTGGAGTCTCCTTCTCTGGAGATCTTCAAGACCCGCCTGGATGCAGTCCTGAGTAACGTGCTGTAGGCTATCCTGCTTTGACAGGGGAGTTGGACTAGATGATCTCTAGAAGGTCCTTTCCAACTTCAATAATTCCATGATTCTGTGTTCTGCAAATTTGCTGAGGGTGCGCTCAATCCCACTGTCTATGTCTTTGATGAAGATATTGAATAGTATGGGTCTCAGTACGGACCCTTGAGGGACACCACTTGTTACTGGTTTCCACTTGGACTGTAACTCTTTGGATACAGCCATCCAGCCAATTCCTTATGCATCTAACAGTCCACCCATATCTCTCCATTTTAGAGGTCAGAATATTGTGGGGGACTGTATCAAAGGCCTTGCAGAAATCCAGGTAGATGACATCTGTAGCTCTTCCCTTGTCCACTGATCCAGTCACTCCATCATTGAAGGTCACTAGGTTGGTCAGGCAGGACTTGCCCTTGGTGAAGCAATGACTGTAACACATCTTCCATGATGAGCTGTTCCATGATCTTCCCAGGCACAGAGGTGAGGCTTACTGGTTGGTAGTTCCCAGGGTCCTCCTTTCTACCCTTTTTAAAAATGGGTGCAATGTTTCCCTTTTTCCAGTCACTGGGGACTTTGCCTGACTGACATGACTTTTCAAATACCACGGAGAGTGGATTAGGAACTATGTCTGCCAGTTCCCTCAGGAGCCTGGGATGCATCTCATCAGGTCCCATGGACTTTTGTATGTTCAGGTTCCTCAGGTGGTCTCAAACCTGATCTTCTCCTATGATGGGAAGGACTTAATTCCCCCAATCCCTGCCCTAAGGTTCAAGGGCTTGAGAGATTTGGGAAGAGAGATTACTATTGAAAACTGAGGTAAAAAAAATTGTTGAGTACCTCAGCCTTCTCTGTGGCAGTTGTCAGTAGTTCTCTTGTCTCATTTATCAGAGGGGTACCTTTTCTTTAATCTTCCTTTTTTTTGGCAAACATACCTTTAGAAGCCCTTATTATTCTTTGTATCCCTTGCAAAGTTCAGCTCCAGCTGTGCCTTAGCTTTCCTGATCACATCCCTACACATCTGGGCAGTGTCCCTATAGACTTTCTGGCGTATACGTCCCTGCCTCTACTGCCTGTGCATTTCCTTCTTACACTTTATTTTGACCAGGAGGTCCTTACTGAGTCATGTTGGTCTCCTGCCTTCCTTGACCAATTTCCTACATGTGGGAATCGAGAGCTCTTCCAAGAGTTTCTTCGTCCCTGAGGACAGTGCTTAAGGTTCATAGAATATTAACAGAAACTTAAGTGCTTTAGAGCAGGACGTGCTGCCTTCTTCCCAAGCTTGCCATTGAACTTGAAAGAAAACAACTGTCCCGGTTTGAGGTAAAACTGGATCAATTTTGTGTTCTGTACTTTGCATTTTAGTTAGGCCTTTTCTAACTCTCTGAAATTAACGGCATATTGTGGAGAAAACTGTTCCTTCTCAACGTGATAAGACCAATGTTTGTGCTACATGCCAGGGAATGGTATGCAGAGAGGCCCTTGCTTATACTTATTGCTATAACAACCAAGGTCAGCCGATTTTCGTTATTTGCCCCTTAGAGGGTCGGAAACGGAAAAACGTAGAGGGGTCACATCTGTGGGGAGGAACGGACAGGACAGGTGACCCAAACCTGACCAACAGGGGTATTCCATCCCATCTGCCCCATGCTCAGTATAAAAGCTGAGGGATCAAAGTGTCAACTCTCTTCCTGCAATGGCCGACGTCCGAAGAGGACCCTGTCTGTTCATCTGCCTTTGATCCCGATCCGTGTGTTCCTGTCTCCAGAGCTGGAACCCAGTTCCCATCCGTCGCTGAGTCCAGTCTGGGACTTCCCCAGTGCCTGCTGGTGACGGGACTGTCATCCTGGGAGCTTGATACGGTTTTGTATATATATTGTATCTATTTCATTATTTTCTTCTCTTTTATTTTAATATTATTTTTGATTAAAGTAGTTTAGTTAATTCTAAACTTTTCAATCTCCTTATCTCTTCCTCTCCTCTTTTGGGGGGGGGGAAGGGCCATCTGTCGGTTCGGTTGAGGTGATTTCGGCTGAAACCACGACAACAACCTTGTTTATAACATTTTCAGCATTCCCAACATTTTTCTCAAATGTACTGTTAAAAAGAGACCACAGCATCTACAGTATGGAACATAATCACAGTTGTGTGACTTAACCTGTTGCTGCATCTTCTGATCCTGCAACTATAATGTCAGATTAGATTATTGTGACTAATGTACATGAGGACTACTGAGCATAATTAATAAAAATAAAAAACTTCAAGTAGTTATATGCTATCCAAAGCTAGGTCAAAGCATTTCGTTTTACTGGTTTTGGCTGGGATGGAGTTAACTTTCTTCATAGCAACCCATATGATCCTGTGTTTTGGATTTGACTAACAATCTCAACAACACACCAGTATTTTGACTATTGCTGAACAGCATTAGCACAGTGTCCAGGCTTTCTGGTTTTTCCTCTCTGCCCCACTGGGGAGTAGGCTGAGGAGTGATCAAGAAGTTTGGAGGGGACACAGCTGGGACAGCTGACCTGAACTGTCCAAAGGGATATTCCGTTCCATATAACGTCATGATCAGCAAAAAAAGTGGAGGGAAGGGTTTTTAGGGGGGGAGAAAGGTAGCTGTTGTTCAGAGACTGGCTGGACATCTGTCTACTTCTGGGAGGTGGCGAGTGATTGTCTTTGCATCACTTGTTCTGTTTTTCTTTTCTTCATCTTTCCTTTCTCAACCTCTCAACCTCTGAGTTCTCTTGCTTTTGCTCTTCCTATTCTCTCCCCTGTTTTGTTTTGGTTGTTTTTGGGGGGGTGGGGGGAGTGAGCAAATAGCTGTGTGGTGCTGAAGCTGCTGGTGGGGGGTAAACTACAACATTAATTTTCACACATTGTCATAGGAAATAAGTAGTGGTGTCATTTTTTTTTTAAATATACATGTTTTAGAAATACTAGAAGTAAAGGGTACAATTATCCACTGTAAATAGTTAGCAAGAGGTTGCCCTGGAGAAAGAACAGGAGGATACCATAAATTAGCCAAAATAAGGGAATACCAAAATAAGCTCAAGGGGAACAGAACTTCTAACAAGGGCAAAGAAGAAGCCTCTTGAATTATGAGTGAACTATCCTATTAAACATAGTAAAAAAACCTGCCCTTGGGTAGGGAAAGCCCCCTACTAAGAAAAGCCCCCTCCTCACTGAGAACTCCAAGTAAAAAGAGAGGACACTGTGACTTTAAGTAGAGATGAGGCACAGCAAGAATCAATGGGAATGAGGATGGCTAAGGGTAACTAGAAAATACTGATAACTGATGTGTAACCGTTTCTCGAAAACATATAAATGCTTACTGTGTGCCAACCCAAGGCATGCTAGCTTTGTGGATGAACCACCTAGCACCCATCTTTGCACAAATGAAATAAATATCTCACATCTGTGTGTATATCAGCTTTTTGCCCACCGGGTTAAAAGAACCCAGATTTGGGACAACATACATACCTATATGCAACTTTGAGATTTACCTATAGTCATTTTGATCAATGCATTCTATACATAGTAGATAAGTAGCCAACCATATCTGTTATCCAAATTTCATTTTTACAATGTTCTATTACTTGCACCCAAAGTTAGCCAGTTTCCATAAAGAGCCTATCAGCAGCTTGATTATTTTAAAAACTTAACTTTTCAGGTTTAAAAATAAGATTCATGGCAGCCATACATTACACACAAGACCAACCAATACATATTTTATAAAATGGTTTAATGGATGCACGCATGTCTGATAGTGATAATAAATTTACTGAATTCTAATTATTCACTGTTGTAAACATTTTACAAAAGCATTGTGATTTACCTGGATGGATACACAATCCTTGATGGAAGAATTATTTAGACCGAATCAGTGGCACATAAAAGAATAAAGCTAACAAGATCCCTTCTGCATATTCTTTTGACATGATTCCAACAAGAGAAACAGCATGGTATACAGGAAAGTATACAGGAAAGTTTGTTCTTATCATAACCATCAAACTTTGGAAATTGTAAATACAAGATCAAGTGGTTGAAACAAAGTCTTAATAATTGTAACCAGTCAGAAATTGCAGTAAGAAATGTTATCCAGTTACATATAGCTGTCAAAACAATGCATTTATTTCATTGTCCATTGATAATTCTTTTCCAACAAGACAGAAAAACTTTGGCAATTGCAGGCATTGAAAATAATTTTCAAAGTTCAAGACAGTCACAGCATTTTCTTTGCAGAAGGTAACTGTACACCAAGGCTCAGAGGTTGTAAAAACTGGTTCCAAGTGGAAAAAAATTCAAACATCTTGCACAGATAGTTAAAAAAGCTGCTGGTACAATCATTCACTAACAGAATCTTTGTTTTCTTTTTGCATAGTTCACACATCACTGGGAATGTGACAGGGTGTGCTATTTTTGGCCAGAGTAAAAAAAGTGATACTTGTGTGAGTTGCCATATTAGACATGCTGGATCCATGCAGAATTCAGGTAGAGGGCTGCTACCTGATGTTATTAGACACTGAATACTGATTTTGTTTTTGTTGAAGCAGTTCTGTAATAGCCAACAGCTTCTTAAGAACATGCTGTAGAAAAAAAAACAAAACAAAACCCCAGTACAATCCTACATTAGCAACTAGAAAAAAACAAAACCCATCTTGCTTGAGAAGCATCTTCAACATTAACCTATCAGACTTAGAATTAGGTAGTTTAAAATATATTTACCCCCCCACACACAGACACCACACCACCATAAACCCCAATTCCCTAGTCACTAAGAGATTACTTCAAAAGGCAACTGTAAAGCAGCAATATGAAATTTATCTGCACCCATGGAGACCCATTAAGTCTTGCCAACTTTTAACCTAAGAGTTTCAAAATGAAAGAGAGTTCTCCCATCTGTTAACAACAATCTGTAAACCAAAAATCCATTCTCAGGTATTTTCCCCATGTGAAAGTGCAGAACTGGGCTGAGAAAATGAAAAAAACGTCTGGTGACAAAAAAAAAGGTGATAATACAATTCACTTCTGCACAGGCAGAACTACCCTCTTAACTTTCTGAAAACCTGGTCATTAAACTAAACCAGATGCAACTGAACATACACATAAAACAGGCTGAGAAATTCTATTGCTAATGCACTGTCAGGAGTTCAATCATTTTTTCATTATAGTAGAACTATGTTCAATTACAACAGGGTCATCCTGAACCATTAGGGTGCTTACAGGAGTAAAAGGGGAAAAACATTCAAGATTTTTCTTTATTGAAACCCCTGAGGAGAAATTACTCCTCTGAAGTACAAATATAAGTGTATTGAGGAAACAGTATCACATCAGTAATCATTAAGTACTTCAGATACAAGCCTTGTGAAATAAATTATATCCCTTAAGCAATACAGATTTCGTACTGAAAACTTCTGTCTTGCCAGTCTAGCCATCATTTTTGCTTTGTCAAGACTAGCAGTAGCTGTAAGTGAATTATGAAATTGAACGTGATTGATGTTTTTTCCCTCATATGCCACTGAAGAGGTAAATTGTAGTAGTTATTAAACTGGATTAGTTTTGAATTGTAAAAATGAATCATTATCTCATTTTTAATTCCTTGAGCTTTTTTCTGCAAAAATGATTAAATACAAATATATTTTCACCTTTTGCAAAATCACCATAAGAGTTCCCAGAAATCCTCTTATTTAAAAAAGATTACAGCTGAAAAATGCATTATTTGAGTAACATCTGCTGCCAGGAGAAAGAAATATAGATTTATCATCTACCTGGGTTTAAACTAAGGCCTTCAAAGAGTCAGGATATAGGAAGACCAGTCTTTAAACCATGAGAATAATAAGAAATCTGATTAGAAGTTATTTTGAAATAATTAAAGTAGAAACTATTTTTAAAACTACTTCTTAAAAAATGAGTCATTAAATAAATAGTTTAAGCTGATACTGATTAAATTTAAAACCATCTCTAAACAAGAAGGCTTTCTATAATATGACTGCCTCTGCCCCCAAATCATTAGCATTAAAAAGGGAAGACTACTTAAATTATCTCCTGCACAGCAGAGTATACTAGTCAAGCATATCAAAACATATTATTGTGCAATAAGTAGAATCATTGATTTGAAGTTCATCATAATTAGTAGATGTCCTGGGTTGATAGACACAGGACTAACTTTTCTTCTAATGCTGGGGAAAATTGCACTTCTAGAAGACTCTAGTGTCTGAATTTGTGGAAATATTTACTTTATAGCCAGCCAGGCTCTGTGGGATTCAAGGTCTTAGTGTTTTCAGGTCTTGCCAGGTGCAGGGACAAGGAGGAGCAAGGCCTGGGCATTTGACCCAGGCTGGCCAACAGGATTATTTCATACCATGAACGTCACATTCAATATAAATTAGAAAAGTTTGCTGTGTACTTTCTCTCTCCCTTGATGGCAGCAGTCCAGACAACTCCTTGCCCCAGTGCCGAACCCCTGAGGCCTTTCCTTCCTCCTGAAGCCATTGCACTTGCAGTGTCCGACATTTGCTGTCCACTGCTGGGAGTGCACAGCTTCCTACTGATATAATTGGCTGAGTATAGTTCCTGTATCTTATATCAGTATTGGGATTAATACTGGTTCTTTAGTCTTATTGTTAATTATTTAGTCTTAGTCTATTAAATCTATTTATATTTCAACCTTTGTGTTTCCTTGTGTTTCCCAATTCCCCTTTCCGGGTGGGGAGGGGTCATCGGGTGATAGAATAATTGTCTAAACGACAATAGATTGTTATGAGTTTTCTCAAACCATAACAGCAGACCATAGGCAAGTATATTACTTTTGCAGTATTTTGAGACAATGCATGAAGACATGTGATTTTTTTTCCTCTTAAAAAGTAAGTTTTCATAAAAGCTGTATAGAAGTTTAATAGTTGGAACAGAACATTAATTTATAGTGTTTGCTAGAGAAGTTTGCCGTGTTTGTTTACAAATGTAATAAATCAAGAAGCAGAAATGAAGTAGTGATAGAAAGCTAAGGAAAGGAAATTAAGTTATTTAGTTCTCAATTAAAAGAACTAGATCCTAAAACTAGAGCCTGTCAGGAGACAGTAATTTCTTGAATTTAGGCTTCCTCTAGAAACTAAAAAACTTCACCTGAAAGCTAAACAAACAAAGCAAAAAAAGCAAAAGCAAAAAACCAAAACAGAACACCAAAAGCCAACCTACTGCCTTAAAACATCTTTGGTTTTGTTGTATAAATGCTTAGTTCATAGTTTTGAGCTTCTTTACCTTTACAACTAGCAACCTCCTAGTGAAATTTCCATATTATTTATCACTCATATTGCTGGACAGAAAAATTACAAAAGAATCATGATATTAAGCAATAACTCAAGACATGTTATCTGTACCTGTGATTTTTGTTAAAGAATTGTAGTTTACCTGCATTACACCTCGCTCATTACTGAGTGTCCGAAGTTCATCTGAATGTGCCACACACATTTCATGCAAGGCTGCCAGATAACGGGATAAGTCAGTTCTAGAGTGCTCTGTAGTGTCTGGAAGCTCATGGACATTCTTTAACAAAAATTATGAGAGACAATTATTATCTATGAGACAAAAATTATTATCAGACAATAGCAGCAGTAAAAATGGACACCAAAAAAATTCCCAAACTATCAAGTCAGTAAATCCACTAATAAAATAATGTAATTACAACAGTATATTAATCAGTTATTTTAAAACCTAACAGTTTTCTGAGTCTTCATGCATAATCTGTCATTTAAAGAAAAAACCAGTATATCATAATATGCAGAAGTTGCTGTTTAACCAGAAAAAGGTGACATATGGCAATCCACCTGAATGACACACTTCAAAACACTCATTCTTATAGATTATCAAAATAGTCTGAGATGTCTTCTAGGTCACTTTTAATGGGTCAATTCAGGAAGCTAGGCACATTTCATTCATCTTCATATTTAAAACAAATTATTGGTTTAATCATATACATATATAGGTACATGAGCTCCTATAACTCTTGTTTTAGCTATCATACACAAAACAGTAACAGTTTCAAACTGAACTGCAATTATTATTTTCTTTTAAACTACAATATCTAGAATTCATGCAGTGAGACATTTGGTAATGTATAACTAAAATTGAACATATTTCTTAAAACTTCAATTTTTTCAATCTCGGGTCAAAACCATATGACAAATTACACATAAGAATTTTTTGTTTTAATTTTTTTTTTTTTTTAAAAATGGTATTTTTGGCCAAAAGCCTTGGGGAGAAGCTCAAATATATCTCATGTCTACAGCAGTACTAAATGAATAAAATATTTCTAACAGGACATTTGATTGGTTTTAATTCTGTGCGACAGGCCAGCAATCTGCAGTTCCTAAACACACATAAGAAAAAATTTTCGGTAACAAGCATTCAAAATTGTGTGGAAGCTCATGCATTTTTGAGCTAGTTCACAAGAACTGTAAAGAATTTTAATTTACAATGTTGCTATACAACTTCCAATATTTTTTTTTTTAAACCACTTACCCCAAGTTCATCTAAAAACATGATCATGCGATGTTTGTTACTCTTGATGAATGGATTTACCCCCTCCATATATGGCTCCTAGTAATTTTAAAAAGTATTTATTAGAACAAATCAGTACCAATTTAATAGTCATACCTGAAGTGAACACATTGTAATCAGAGACAAATGACACTGCAGAACACAAATGTGTCATCTGGAGGGATTTTATTTTTTCAAGTGAATTTATAATGACTGGTGTACAACCAATCAAAAGATTACACTTCTTTATATTCCAGATGGATTCTGAAATTGTTTATATGTATGCATTGTGACATAAAATTTTACATTTCTGAACTATTGAAGCTGGATTTCTTTTTTTCATTGCAGCTAAATAATGGAGAAAACATTTTCAGAGGTAACATCAGGACATAAATGCCCTCCTCATTGTTCTTTTGTTAATGCATGTAAGCATTCCAAGTTGTGAGTATCAGAAAAATGGCTGTATAATGGCAGCCTGAACTTGCTTTCTTTAATTATGCTTAAGTCAACAGATTTTTATTGTTCAACCATGTTGCAACTTGGGAACCAGAACAGACCAATTGTTGATGGCATTCTTTTAGTGATGCAATAGAAACTTTATAAAAAGCTGAGGCTTTTCAGTGCAACTTGTAATACTGACTTACTTACAAAATTATGTCAAGCAATACGAAAATGAGTACAAATAAAAGGGATGTTTCAAAATGCTGTATCAACAGAAAAAAAAACAGTCTAAGAAATAAATAGAGGAAAAGAGTGTGCGTGTAAGGGGGAAGCCAGAGGTTGGTAGTTGTTAATTTGTTTCAGAATTAAAATACTCTATATTCAGGCTGAAAGTTTAGTCCTAATTGGTCTCAATTTGAAAGTGAATTATTATATATAGTATATAAAAGAATATGGGTGTGGAATGTATTTCAAGGTTCTGTACAAAGACATGCTAATATTACCGAAAGATGTCTCCCCATTTTGACATCAAATAATCAATGGAAATGCAAAAAGGCTCCCATCATCTACTTAAGGCAGATGATACATCCTTCTTGAACAGATTCTTTCTAATCACAGATTTCTACTGAGCATTTCTCAGTTGTCTTTTTGATATGGATATTCCTAAAGAAAATGCACCCATTTTATAATCACATAGATGTTTTCTTTGTGGAGGGATGGTTGCCTGCCTCTCCTCTCCCACTTCTCCAACTCCAACACCCATCTAATTGACCAAGGGAAGCCAGTAGATGTGATATTTTTACATTTTAGGAAAGCTTTTGATACTATCTCTCACAGTATCCTTCTGGATAAAATGTCCAGCACACAGCTAGACAAGTCCATAATAAACTGGGTGAGCAATTAGCTGATGGATTGGGCTCAAAGGGTTATAGTAAATGGAGTTACATCAGGCTGGCAGCCAGTCACCAGTGGGGTTCCTCAGGGCTCAATTTTAGGGCCAGTGGTCTTTAATGTTTTTATAAATGATCTGGATGCAGGAATCGAATGTACGGGATGCAAAGAATAACAAGAAGGGCTTCTACAGGTATGTCAATCGGAAAAGGAAGGTTAAAGAAATCATACCCCATATGATGAGCAAGAATGGCAAATTGGTGACAGCAGATGAGAAGGCTGAGGTTCTTCCTTCCAAGTTAAAGGACCAGGCAAAAACAGCGGTTATGAGAATGAAAAACCGCTCACTGTAGGAGAAGACCAGGTTTGCAACCGTCTAAGGAACCTGAAGGTACATAAATCCATGGGACCTGATGAAATCCATCCACGGGTCCTGAGGGAGATGGCAGATGAAGTTGCTAAGCTGCTTTTCATTATATTTGAAAAGTCGTGGCAGTCCAGTGAAGTTCCCGCTGACTGGAAAAGGGGAAACATAACCCCCATTTTCAAAAAGGGAAAAAAAGAAGACCCAGGGAACTACAGGCCGGTCAGTCTCACCTCTGTGCCCGGCAAGATCATGGAGCAGATCCTCCTGGAAATTCTGCTAAGGCACGTGGAAAATAAGGCAGTGATTGGTGACAGCCAACATGGCTTCACCAACAGCAAGTCATGCCTGACAAATTTGGTGGCCTTCTACGAAGGCGCTACAGCATTGGTAGATAAGGGGAGAGCAAGAGACATTATCTACCTGGACTTATGCAAAGCATTTGACACTGCATGACATCCTGGTCTCTAAACTGGAGAGAAACGAATTTGATGGATGGACCACTTGGTGGATCAAGAACTGGCTGGATGACCGCTCTCAAAGGGTTGCAGTCAATGGCTCGATGTCCAAGTGGAAGCCAGTGACAAGTGCCATTCCTCAGGGGTCAGTACTGGGACCAGTACTGTTTAACACCTTTGTCAGAGACATGGACAGTGGGATGGAGTGTACCCTCAGCAATTTTGTCGACGACACCAAGCTGTGTGGCACAGTCAACGCACTGGAGGGAAGGGATGCCATCCAGAGGGACCTGGAAAGGATGGAGAGGTGGGCCTGTGAAAACCTCATGAGGTTCAGCCAGGTCAAGTGCAAGGTCCTGCACCTGGTTACGGCACAAATACAGGCTGGGTGGAGAATGGTTGAAG